>JAJAGP010000826.1:0-50071 GCA_025084515.1 Ancistrus triradiatus | reverse complement strand
GGTCGACCACTCCTGGGGAGGGTAACAATGGTCTTGAATTTCTTCCATTTGTACACAATCTGTCTGACTGTGGATTGGTGGAGTCCAAACTCTTTAGAGATGGTTTTGTAACCTTTTCCAGCCTGATGAGCACCAACAACTCTTTTTCTGAGGTCCTCAGAAATCTCCTTTGTTCGTGCCATGATACACTTCCACAAACGTGTTGTGAAGAGCAGACTTTGATAGATCTCTGTTCTTTAAATACAACAGGTTGCCCACTCACACCTGATTGTCATCCCATTGAAAACAACTGCTAATCCTAGAGGTTCTCATACATTTGCCACTCACTAATATGTAATATTAGATCATTTTCCTCAATAAATAAATGCCCAAGTATAATATTTTTGTCTCATTTGTTTAACTGGGTTCTCTTTATCTACTTTTAGGACATATGTGAAAAGCTGATGAGGTCATAGTTATGCAAAAACATAGAACATTCTAAAGGGTTCACAGACTTTCAAGCACTGCTGTATATATACACACTCTGATCAGGGCCAATTTAGCATAATCAAAAGACATAATGTATGTCTTTGGACTGTGGGAGGAAAACACAGTACTAGGTACAAACCCATGGGGAGGACAAGCAGACTCAACACAGAAAGGACCCATACCTCCACCTGGGATCGAACCCAGGACCTTCTCCTGAGGTGACAGTGCGACCCATCAAGCCACCCTTGATGTGAGAATATAAGTAATGCTAGTATCCCCTAATTCCAGTTTATAGTCCTCCTCAGGAGCTGTCTAATGAGACACATCCTACCACTTTGGATGGATGTTATGTCAGTTCACATGTAAAAAACCTGCTTGCATAATATTTAGCATATTTAATTTGCTTTGGCATCAATGCATCTGGGTCAAAAATAATGAAATGCTCTCTTGCTGTAGCAAAAGTACGTATGGATTTATACAAAAGTGGACAATCACCCCGAACTCCAGTTTTCCCTGGCTTGCTGTATCTCTAACTGGTTATTTGCTAAAAAGGGTGATATATGTTACTGTGTCAGAGTCAAGACAGGAAATAAAACTGTTGCTTTAAAGCACCCATAACAGACTATTGGAAGCATGCCTGGTGCATCGAGCTCCTCCATCTGTGCAGCTAAATAAGATATACACAAGCCAAAGAACCAACTGCAGGACATTTACTAGTATTGAGGTATGGGAATAAGGTTTTTAGACCCTCTCAACATAAGGTGATACAGTCATGGTGCAGTAAAACATTGGTAATGCTTTTGCCGTGTTCGGTTACACTTGAATTGGATTGTGGGAAATTTACAAAACATATTTTTAGGAATATCACCAATAGCCAGCAAAAACATTAGGAAAATTATTATATTTTTTGCTAGTATTTGACTAGGTAAGAAGAAATTTGTATTTTCTAAATTATAATTACTGTTAAATTAAACCACAATCAACAAACCTATAAAATGCTCTTTCTCCCTTTTTATTTTTTATGTCTTGTAATGTAGGAATATATGCTCCTGCTATATCCAGACCAGACTACTGCGCCAAGTCTTCCCATGAATACCATCAGTGCCCTGCAACCAATTTAGAATGCAGCAGCATGCCTACGTTTCCTATTTGTGATTATCGCTCTCTGTTTTTTTTTACCAAGAGTAGTTTTAGAATGGTGTTTGTAGAATGGAGAATGGTGTTCTTAGGTCATTGGCTATTAGTGCTAGCACAGATGAGATTACAGTATATCAACCGACGAGAATACAGTTGAATCCTGCTTTAAAAACTCCTATAATCTGAATTCTCGATACAGCGTGTCAGGTATTGTGATATTCTATCCTGCTTACCAAACAACAAGCTCCCACAGTAACAAATCATGGGTCAAAATTGATCTGAGAAATCAAATTTCATGTTTTCAAGACACCAATGATATTCTGAATGGCATTCAGTATCAAAACACATTCTTCATTAACTCTTATCGGTAAGTAAGCTACACTGTAATTTTATTCAGTGGTTAATTCTAAGATAGGGCACTTAGGTTGTGCAGCAGTCTAATACGTTTGAGTCACAATGATGCCTTCTGGCTGGGTTGGGCATCACAAACGCTGTGTCTTAGGGTGTGGGGATCTGACAAGGAATCATCCCACATGCTTATGCCTGCACCCTACGTTCTCTAGAGATAGACAGGAAAAAACATTACTAAACCATAAACAAATATTACAAAGTGCTGAAAGAAACACACTCTGGAACAACATTTCACATGCAATATTGCTATTTTTATAAACACACACTCACTTATATAAAAAAAACATTTGCCAGTATAGTAAAAGGAGAAACACACATACTGTAGTACATGTGAGAAATACAAAACTATAGGCAAGATGAAATGCTGACATCATTAAATTTAAGAGGATTTTGAAGTTTACAGAATATGTAGTAATTGTTTTCCATAAAATGGAAATACGCTCTCTCTATATCCATATATTCACTAGTCAAATGAAACGTACTTTCAGATACCTGATCTTGCTTCTCACACTGAGGATAATGCAATCTGCTTAATGCTGCTAATGTAGATATTTAATAATTCAAATGACAATTAAGTCACACAATACAGATGTTTTTAAGCAAGCAAGATAGTTCTAATGAGATCCAACACAAATTACTGTACATTGATGCTTCTATACTTATGACAAAGTATAGTATTATAATTGTTTAACTGAATTTTGTTTCTCTACTTTCAGGACTTGGGTGATAATTCAGTGATGTTCTGAATCATATTTATGCAGAGAGATAGAAAATTCTCAAGGGTTTGTCTGATTTAAGGAATAAATCTTTTAGAGAATAAACTCTAATAAACTCTTGCATTTTTATTAACTGACATTGCTGTGTCCTGTTGTTATGAGTTTGTTTTTACTTTCCACCAGCAATCAACTTTCCAAACACCCACATCAGAGGCCCTTAATACACTCATCCTGTGTTTCCAGATCATTATTTTTGCCACTAGATTAGGGCTTCTAACATTTTCTTTTGACTGTAAGACTTTAAAATAGCTACATACCTGAAGATATCCATATGCACAGGGTAATGATTAAGAATTTTAAAACAACTACAGATGTAATTAACTTGTCTGAAAGTGGAGGCAAGTGTTTTTCCCCTTATAGTAAGGAGGACGTTTAAAGTGGCATTTAGAGTGGCCAAGTCTCCAAATTTACTATTAGATGCCACCTCCACGCCAACAACCTATTCGTAATTCCTGCAAGAAAAGAAAAACTTTCCATTAATTTGACCACAGAAGTTCTTTTCTTTCAGCTACTGGAACAAACAAGGTGGGTTTGGAATGAAAACGATGGTTCTGCAGAAAAAACTAAATCTCCACTGTTACGTAAGGTGGAGGATATGTGATGTTGTGGGGTTGCTTCTTACCTCCTTATGATACAAGTCATCCATCATTTTAAATGAAAAAACTGGCTGCCACTGCCAAGAAGCTAATGGTTGGATCTTACAGTAGGACAATGTATATAATCATTTACAAAAACAAAGCAAAACAAAAAAACACTTATAAGGTGTTGTTGAGATGAGATCGAATGAAACTTTATAAGTATACTCTCTCTGTCTATGAATATATATGAATCAAGCTTTTTATTTCTTAATTCAAGTCTCCTGACCATGATCCATGTTACACAAGCATCCATTGTTTTTATTTTTTAGAGACATCAAAGGTTTGGTAATCAGTAAGTTAATGGGTTTCTGGAAACTCATGTTTTATCAAGAGTTGAAAAATATTCTTCCTCTTCCAGTGACTGAGGCTCTGCGATACAGCTATTAAAGAATGGCCTTTGAAAAGCTTGCCAGTGTCAGTGCTATGGCCATTTTACAATCTAAACAGGAGAGCATGTGACCTTATTCAATAATTTTATGGGTTTGAAAACCAAAATACTTTGGAAATAAATACAAATCCATGTATATCTGATATACAGATATAAAACATTGTCTAGCAAACTGTCTAAAAGCAGAAAATATTTCTGAAACTCTGATGTAAAATGCTTGTCTATAAGAAATCTTTAAATGCTGTAAATACAGAATGTGGTTGTTTGCCACTTGTACTGCAGTGCCCCTAATGTTACATTTACATTTACAGCGTTTAGCAGACATCCTTATCCATAATGGCTTACAGAAGTGCTTTGTGTTCCTCTTAGTAGACGTTATGTCACGTAAACATCACGCTACCACAAATAGCTAACAACACAACAACACCTTTAGCTAAAACCCTGTTAGGAGCTGATATCGGAAAAAAACACTAACAGGCATAAAGGTGAGTAACAATAAGATGATTTTTTTAAGTGTAGTCTCAGCCTACACTTAAGTGCAGAGTGAAAACATGAGTCTTTAGTTACCATTTGAAGACATCAAAAGACTCAGCCATTTACACATCCAGCAGAAGTTCATTCCACCACCTGGGTGCCTGTATAGAGTACAGTCTTGGTGCCTGTCTTCCTTTGATCTTGAATGGTGGGTCCAGTCAAGCCAAGCTTGGAAATTAAAGTACATAAGGCAAAGAGTGGGATTTTATTATAGCCTTTTGGTAGGAAGGGGCTGGTTCATTTTTGGGTTTTTAGGCAAGCAACAGTGTTTTAAATCTTATATGGGCAGCTACATGGAGATAGCAAAGGGAACTAAGCACCAGGTGAGAACTTCGCTGGTTATCAAAGATTACTCCAAGGTTCTCTGAGAGTGTAATGGAGGAGTTTACCATGTCTCCAGTACATAAAGCAGCTCAGTCTGCTAGGGTTTGCCTTCAAATGAAAAGCCCACAACCATGATGAGATGTCCTGCAACCATGTTGAGATATGGGTGAAGACCTCACCTCATGGAAGGAAACAGAGGATGAGTTGAGTGTCACCAGCATAACAGTGGTAGGAAAAGCCATGTGAGTGTACGTCTTCACCAAGAGAATAGGTGTAGAGAAGAGGTCACAGCACCGAGCCTTGTGGGACTTCAGTTGAGACTTCATATGATGTGTGAATGTGTGAAACCTCTCCATGATAAACAATATGAGTGTCCCTCCAGCTAGGAAGCAAAACACTGCCCGGCTGAGCCTGTGATTCCAAGGCTAGAGAGGACAGAAAGGTGAATCTTGTGGCTAACCATGTCATAGGCTGATAAAAGGTGAAGAAGGATCAAAGTCAATGAAATATTGGCTGTTCTGGCAGCATGGAATTTCTCAGAAACAGCCACCAGGACAATTTCTGTGGAGTGTGCTGCTTGGAAGCCAGACTGGCTGGGAGCCTTAGGCCATTCTGTATGACAAAGGTGGAGCTTTTTGATTGTAGAACTGATTGTAGACAGCACATTCAAGTATTTTTAGAGGAAAGACAGAAGAGATAACAGTCTGTAGTTGTTGATGTCTGGGATGTTGAGTGTAGGCTGCTTCAAGGTATAATTGACTCTTGCCATTTGGAAAGCAGAGGGAACATGACCAGACATCACGGAGTTGTTCATGATGGAAGCAACGAAAGGAGGAAGGTAATGGCATATATTGGTAATGGCATGGGATTCAATGGACAAGGATTGATGATTGCTAGATGTGAGAAGATGAAGAATATATTCTGCAGAAAGAGTAGAAAAGCAGGCAGTGGCAGATGATACAGAATGGCAGACCTTGATTATCTTCTCATCAAGGAAGGTGGCACTACCTTTGGCAGTTGAAAGGACTGCATACAGTTTGCATGGGCAAGAGGCAGATTCTTCTCACTTTCCTTTGTTGACGAATGTCTTGGTGTTAGTCACACTAGAGAACAGACATCTTAGGAGTGGAGATCAGCATCAAGCTTAGACTTCTTTCACTTTCTCTCCACAGCACATCTGACAGCCAGGAAGTAGGAGGTTTTCTTGGTCAGTGAACAAATATATGTGGTGGTGGCAAATTCTAATGGAAGAGCAGAAAAAGAATTCAGGAATGGTAAAGTTAAGACACTGGAAGACAGTGACAAGGGAGACGAAATGAAGGCTGTGATCAGTTAGTGAAGTATATATAGGCTTGGTTACATGAAGCAGAGGGAGGGATAGGTAGAAAACAGCAGGAAAAGGAAAGTGGTGATCTGAGAGATGAAGTGGAACTAACAGGAAATCAAATGATGAGATACCATGGTGAGAAATCATGTCTGGGATTAAAAGCAACCACTGCTGTGTCCACTTCCACACAGCAAATTTGTCAGCGTAAAATCAACACTGTCAGAGTTACATCAACCCTATCAGTGTTAAATTAACACTGTGAGTGTTAATTTTTAACTCCCAGTGTTAATTTAAAACTGACAGTGTTGATTTAACACTGAAAACTTTGCTGTGCAGACTCTCATGGTGAGCCCGGAAAGGAAAATGCAGGAGACAAGGAGACAGAGTAGCTGGAGAAGCTGAGTTCTCAAAAGTAACCCAAATCTTAGTTGGGACCAGGAAGTGAAGGAAGTGGAGGGAGTGAAGGGAAGTAGTGAAGGCTGAGATGAAGTCAGCTTCTGGACAGCAGTTGCAAAAATGATGTTCCAAAAACCTGTCAGCTCCAAAGCCCACCTACCCCCACTGTACCACTTACTGGAAATTTTTGGAGGGTAGATAAGGTTACTGGTGCTACAGGCAATACTTAGTTGATTAGTATGATTCTTGACAGAGACACACGCAGGATGACAGTTCAGTCTAACTGTTACACTCTGTATATGTGCACACTAATGCACCTGAAAGTAACTTTCAATACACAACTCAGGCAACTAATTATTAATTTGCCTACAGCAGTGAAACCACAGAACTAAGAAGACTGTATACTTAAGCCTTACTAAGCACGAGAAGAATCCAAGACAGAAACACAAAGTGAGTTCTAATGCTAAGGAAGCAACAGACAATTACATTAGTCAATACCAGACTCATTAGGATGTCAGTCAGATCATGAATAAATGTGTATAAAATTGTGTTGCTGCATACAGTAGTGTGCTTAATTAGTCTGCTCCATCCTTTAATGAGACCAATCAACCAAGTGACCTTTTCAAAGTACAGTATTATAAAACCACCATAATATCTGTCCTATTAAGCAGAATAAGCACAAGCATCTGTATATACAAGAAAGGCAAACAAGGTCAAGAGATTGAATGGAAAATACCACTGCAGACGCATTTGCCAAAAATGTTAATTTCACTTGCATAATAGCTTCTAATCTCATCATGTGGACAAAAATAAGATTATTGTAAACAGGACGTCTGCTTATTGAACAAAATAAAACAAGCAGTGACTAATCACAGTGGGACATTATTCAGGACAATGCAAAATTAATGTTTTGGTTGTAATTCTGTATGTTATGTATAACTGTGAAATAAATAACACAAAAAGCCCTCGTCTAAGAAAGTTTTCATAATGGAAGAACTCAAAGTGATCAGATTCTGATCTACTGCATTTGCCTATTAACAAAAGCATCCTATCTTTATGTTTCAGTCCACAGTTCACTAAACATACAAATTGAGTTTTCCTTGTCAACTCCGTCTTGTTAATAAGCGTTAGGTGTTAACAATGATGATGTTGTTAATTTCAAGCTAGTTTTGTCACAGTCTCTCTATTCATTTATTTTCAAAATAAAATAGTAGCAGCAGTGATTACAGAGGAAGGCATTACATTTAGGTCATTTAGCAAACTCCCTTATTGACAGCAACTTATAACTGATACAGTCTTATAGTCCAAGCAATTGTGGGTTACGAGCCTTGCTCAAGGACCCAACAGTGGCAGTTTGACAGACGTGGGATTTGAACCGTGGACCTTCTGGCCCATAGCCCAGTACCTTAACTGTTAGATCAAGACAGATGGCAAGAATCCAATCATGCACACACTGTACTGTATCAATCTGCATGCTGCAAACTTGAGCCAAATCAATTTTGGTGTGTGGTACTGTCACGGTACGCCGTGAGCACGGGTGTTGCGCTCCTCCCAGTCGCCGGGTGGCGATCCAGGACGTGGACCTTTGCAGCGCCACCCGGTTTGCAAAGACGCCGAGGGAGATGCCGGGACGCTACCGTAATGACTTACAGCTGTAAGCAAGACTATGTTTAAACAACATCCGGCTCCCCCTCGGCGCGGGGAATTACTGAGGGAAAGCGCCCTTTGTGCTGTCCTCAACGGTATGTGTGTCAGCGGGTTCAAGGCCCGCTCATGTTAAGGTTTTTGGCGATAAGCTCATGTACGGTTCGTTCAGCGGTTAAAGCCCGCTTATGTTAAGGTTTTTGGCGATAAGCTCATTGTACGTGCGTTCAGCGGTTCAAGCCCGCCATTGTTAAGGTTTTTGGCGATAAGCTAATGTACGTTCGTCAGCGGTTCAAGCCCGCCCATGTAGTTTTTGGCGATAAGCTCAGTAGTTCGTTCAGCGGTTCAACCCGCTTAGGTTGGTTTTTGGCGGATAAGCTTCATGTACGTTCGTCGCGGTTCAAGCCCCGCCCATGTTAAGGTTTTGGCGAAAGCTCATTGTAGTTCGTTCAGCGGTTCAAGACCGCCCATGTTAAGGTTTTTGGCGATAAGATCATGTACGTTCGTTCAGCGGTCAAGGCCGCGTACGTTAGGTTGGCGGATAGCTCATGTACGTTCGTCAGCGGTTCAAGCCCGCTTATGTTAGGGTTGTTGGCGTAAAGCTCATGTACGTTGTTCAGCGGTTCAGCCGCTTATGTTAAGGTTTTGGCGATAGCTCCTGTACGTTCGTTCAGCGGATTCAAGCCACCGCCCATGTTAAGGGTTTTGGCGATAAGCTCATGTTACGTTCGTTCAGCGTCAAGCCCGCCCATGTTACGGGTTTGGCGATAAGCTCATGTACGTTCGTCAGCGGTTCAAGCCGCCCATGTTAAGGTTTTGGCGATAAGCTCATGTACGTTCGTTCAGCGGTTCAAGCCCGCTTATGTTAAGGTTTTTGGCGATAGATCATGGACGTTCTTCAGCGGTTCAGGCCGCGTATGTTTAAGGTTTTTGGCGAAAGCTCATGTACGTTCGTTCAGCGGTTCAAGCCCGCCATGTAGGTTTGGCGATAAGCTCATGATACGTTCGTTCAGCGGTCAAGCCAGCCTCATGTTAAGGTTTTTGGCGATAAAGCTCATGTACGTTGTTCAGCGGTTCAAGCCCGACTTATGTTAAGGTTTTTTGGAGATAAGCTAATGTACGTTTCGTTCAGCGGTTCAAGCACGGCCCGTAAGTTTTTGGCGATAAAGCTCATGTTACGTTCGTTCAGCGTTCAAGGCCCGCCCATGTTAAGGTTTTGGCGATAAGCTCATGTACGTTCGTTTCAGCGGTTCAAGCCCGCCTTATGTTAAGGTTTTTGGCGAAAGCTCATGTACGTTCGTTTCAGCGGTTCAAGCCCGCCCATGTTAAAGGTTTTTGGCGATAAATCATGTAAGTTCGTTCAGCGGTCAAGCCCGCCATGTAAGGTTTTGGCGCTAAGCTCATGGTACGTTCGTTCAGCGGTTCAGCAGATTATGTAGGGTTTGGCGATAAGGCCTCCATGTACGTTCGTTCAGCGGTTTCAAGCCGACCATGTAAGTTTTGGCGATAAGCTCAAGTACGTTCGTCAGCGTTCAAGCCCGACATGTTAAGGTTTTTGGCGATAAAGCTCATGACGTTAGTTCAGCGGTTCAAGCCCGCTTATGTTAGGGTTTTGGCGATAAGCTTATGTACGTTCTTCAGCGGTTCAAGCAGCCCATGTAAGGTTTTGGGATAAGCTCATGTCGTTCGTTTCCAGCGCCGGGTTAAAGCCCGGCCCATGTTAAGGTTTTTGGCGATAAGATCATGTTACGTTCGTTCAGCGGTTCAAGCCCGCCATGTTAAGGTTTTGGCGATAAGCTCATGTACGTTCGTTTCAGCGGTTTCAAGCCCGCCCATGTTAAGGGTTTGGCGATAAGCCTCATGGTACGTTCGTTCAGCGGTTCAAGCCCGGCCCAGTTAAGGGTTTTGGGATAAAGCCAATGTACGTTCGTTCAGCGGTTCAAGCCCGCCCATGAAGGTTTTTGGCGATAAGCTCAGTACGTTCGTTCAGCGTTTCAAGCCGCTCATGTTAAGGTTTTGGCGATAAGCTCATGTACGTGTTCAGCGGTTCAAGCCCGCTCATGTTAAGGGTTTGGCGTAAAAGCCTTTTTTCATGTACGTTCGTTCAGCGGTTCAAGCCCGCCCATGTTCAGGGTTTGGCGATAAGCTCATGTAGTTCGTTCGCGGTTCAAGCCCGCACATGTTAAGGTTTTGGCGATAAGACTCATGTCGTTCGGTCAGCAGTTCAGCGTCATTGTTAAGGTTTTTGGCGATACGGCTCATGTACGTTCGTTCAGCGGTTCAAGCCCGCCCAGTTAAGGGTTTTGGCGTAAGCTCATGACGTTCGTTCAGCGGTTCAAGCCCGGCCCATGTTAAGTTTTGGCGATAAGCTCATGGAGTTCGTCAGCGGTTCAGCCGCCCATGTTAATGTTTTTGGCGTAAGCCTCATGTAAGTTAGTTCAGCGGTTCAAGCCCGCCATGTTAAGGGTATTGGCGATAAGCTCATGTACGTTCGTCAGCGGTTTCAAAGCCCGCCCATGTTAAGGTTTTTGGCGATAAGCTCATGTACGTTCGTTCAGCGGTTCAAGCCCGCTCATGTTAAGGTTTTTGGCGATAAGCTCATGTACGTTCGTTCAGCGGTTCAAGCCCGCTCATGTTAAGGGTTTTGGCGATAAGCTCATGTACATTCGTTCAGCGGTTCAAGCCCGCTTATGTTAAGGTTTTTGGCGATAAGCTCATGTACGTTCGTTCAGCGGATCAAGCCCGCTTATGTTATGGTTTTTGGCGATAAGCTCAGGTATATTAGTTCGGCGGTGATTGCCAGTTTTTGTTATAGTTACCAGCTATAGGCTGTTTTGTGTTTAAGTTTAAGCCCGCTTTTGTGTATTGTGCTTTATTGTTTTGATTAAACAGCCATCATGGTTATAACGTTAGAACCTGCGCACGTCTCCTCCTTGCCAGTTAGGCACCCCGTTCGTGACAGGTACGCTCCAATCAGAGTCAAGTCAATGCATGGAATCCACCCCTTGTTCTATAAACTGAGTCTGGTTTGATGAACAGAAGTTGATGCTTGAACATGTGCCTCAAGAGAGACTGTCCTACATTTCTTTATCTGGAAAACACAGTGAAGGGTGAAATGAAGTAGAATAAAAAGTAGGAGGTGAGAGAAATACTTAAGTAAAGGTTACCGTATTTTTCAGACTATAAGGCACACTTAAAATCCTTTAATTTTCTCAAAAATCGACAGTACGCCTTAAAATGCGGTGCACCTAATGTATGAATTCTGGTTGTGCTTTCTCACCTAGAACCAATTGTAGATGGTACACGGCGCTCATAAATCTGTCAATGTTTTTCGTAAGTTATGAACCTTACAGCCACCATAGTCACGAGCATAGCAGAGTAATACAGTATGTGCTTCAGCATTAGGGTACGTGCATTCATTCATATATTTTCGAAGCGGATTTCAAACACAACGCTATCAGTCAGCAGTACAACATTGACATAGATCAGCTGCGAGAGAATTCAACATTAACGAATCAATGATACGGAAGTGGAGGAAGCAAGAAGACGCCCTGCGCCAGGTAAAGACCAAACTGAGCTTCCGACGGAACTTAAGAGTTTTGTTTCATTTAATGCGTCTTATAATCCGGTGCGCGTTATGTATGAAAATATACCCGTTAGCAGTCGATCATTGATATTGCGCCTTATAACCCGGTGTGCTTTATAGCTCGAAAAAATGGTACTTAAAAATCATACTCAAGTACAATAATACAGTATGCAGCATGAAACTGGTCTTTGGTGTAGACTTGACGATTCAGGTCACAAGAAATTGCCCTCAATCTCTGCTGCTCTTCCAGTCTCAATTTATCCCACTGATCCTTTCTCTTGACCCATGCTCTTGATCCTGTCTTAATCTGAGCCCCTTTTCCTGCCCATATTTCGATCCCAAACATTAATCCCATCTCTGGCACTGGTCCTAACCCTATGTGAGTGTCTGTGCCAGCCCTAGTTCCCCTGTTACACAGGCAACTACAAACTATTATTTGTAGAGGCAAGTAAGAAGCAATGCTCTGACAGCAAACTATCACAGTTAAAAGTCTTAAATAAAACCTCAGTTAGTACAGACAAGGTAACAAACTTGATAGATTAAAATATGTAAGGGTAGTAAAGGTCAGTACTTCTCAAAATACAAAAGTGATTTATTTACCACTTGTTCTCAGCTGACAAGAAAAAATATCAGGGTAAGACAATAATGGCAATGCTAACTCCTGGCATATATACAAACTGTGAGGGTCTGATTTCTGTTCTGGAAATGAAGTAGGACTTAATGACTGCTGTATTTAAAATATTAAAAAGTGTGTAGAGTGTGTTAAGTAAAATGCACTCAAAGTTTAATGCTACATAAAAATCAATCTTATGTTATAAATAATATAACAATATATTTCTGGCAAAGGTATAGATTATTTCCTAGCATTGTATTTTAAGAAATAGCTAAAACACTTCATAGGGGCAATGACCTTTCCTTTTGATGCACTGCACACACACACACAAAAATCTTATTTTCTGAAGTTTACATGATATGCATATATAAGCTAACATGTAACACTCAAACTCTGCAGTAGATAGAGGGATTTAAAGTAGCTGCCCAAAGCTGAAACTGTGTCATTGGTCTCAGGAAGTGAGCTATTACTAGGAAAGGAAGGGACGGTCCTTCCTGCCCTTTGTGTTTTATTTAAAACAAACAAAAAAAAGATGACAAAATATCATGAGATATCTCTTGCGTAGTCTTGCAGTGCATGGACTGATAAACCAAAGAGTTTAGGAAAATTACAGCATTAACACTGCACATGCATTCTTCTACCAGTATAAGAATAAACACTGTGGAATAAACATTGTGATGTTGCTCAATGCGAACATACTGCAGACATTGTAAAACTAGTCGTGGTATGAGTTAATGTTGCTGAATCCCACACAAACATATGCATCTCTTTTAGGTGGTGTTATATTAAGGTTACGGGTAAGCATTACCTATATAGAGGTCCTTCTTTAGCCAGTGGATGGAAAACATCGAAAGCTCTTACCTCAATCTCTCATCTTCTGTCTTTCGCAGCTGCATGTCTCTCTGCACCACCTGCAGCACATGCTCAGCCTCGTCCTCTGTAAGATTCGACACATCCACCTTGCGCCCCATCACTTCACGTGTGTTACTGGTTGGATAGGAAAACATGACTTATTTTATTTTCTGGTTCATATTCAACTAGGAGCTATCAGAACTAATGTTAGGAATATATGAGGGTAACAGGACTAAGAGAAATTTTAAAAGTGACTAAAATATGAATTTTAAACAATATGTAAACAATATTTAAGGTATTGGATGTGATATGAACACAACAATCCAAAAAAAAAAGATTTCTGAAGGATTTTAATTATTATATTTCACTGTAAAGTGTAATATTATAGGCCAGCTAACAAATGCCATTTTTTACAGTGTTCTAGGTAGTTTTTAGTAATGTTTTAAATTATATACCTTAAATTTGCAATTGCATCACTTGCTTAATAATAAAATGTTTCTTACAGTTAATTATATTGATTATATATATGTGTAATGTCCAGGGGACGGAAATGGCACCCATTCAGTGAAATGGCTCATACACATGGACACCACCATGGTCTCTGACTCCAACACCAGTGTCAAAGGTAAAAAGGCTAAGCCAGACTGCAGCCTCAAGTGTTCATCTTCCTCTAAGTATTCAGTCAGTACAGCCTCAAGAGCTGGCTCTAGAAGCTAGTTTTCTTCTACGACCTTTTTTATTGTGGCAGTCACCAGGGCCAGAACATCAGCTGAAGCGGGGGCGTAGCCTACACAAAAATATGTAAGTAAAACATCTAAAAATGAGGTAAAAGCTGATGTTTTGAAAGCTATGGAACAAGAAGATGTCTAAAGGGTAAGAAGCATTGTCCCACCACAAGTTGTGTAACAGAAAGCGGAAAAATACATACGATGCCAGACACATTTAAGCACCCAAGCTTCTGCTTTGTCACAGCACAGCAGTCTTACACCATGTGAAAATTCCACACTGCAAATATCACCCATGGACATAGACATTCAACTGATCACACGCTTATATCAGGGTCACCAGATAACCCACACAGACAATATAATTGGCATTTTACTCCGCACGCCAATATGACATTGTTTACCATGTTTCTAGCATGCAAAATGTTAGTATCTATATCGGTCACTCAAAATTTGAGAACATACCAGAGAGCTTCAGTCCTTATTCTTCAATGCAACACAGGACTTGGAGCACATGACTGTGGGACCTCAATGATCTACTTTTGATGCTGCATGGATATCTTTCTGGCCTCACCTACCTCAATATTCCTCACAGGACAAAACATGTAGCACAAATGGCTCTTCAAGAGTTCCTGGTACAATAAACAACACAGAACAAACTTTCCCCTTCCTCATTCTTCAATCACTTTCTCTATAGCCATTCAAGAAATGACCAAGGTTTTCATCCTATCCAGCAGCAACCAGTCTTCCAGCAATGGTGAGAGACCTCCATCAAGACCCAGTGGATTGAAGACTGCTATATCTGTGCATAAGACTGTTGATGTGGGTCCCATAAATTACAGCAGAGACTGAAAGCAAAGATAGTGACACTGCTCAATATAACCTGTTCACAAGAAAACTCATCCTCGGGTTAAATGTAGCTTCTTTAAAACAAAAACACTGATAGAACAAAAACATCATGAATGAATACAAGCAAAGTTTTAAGTACTGCTCTCCAAACCACCTGGTCAAGGATTAACCACAAGTACTCCACTTGAGGTGACGTCATGGCACACCCAAGTCTTTAATAAGGGTAGCTTCATTCAGTCCTGTGTAAAGGTGTGCTTGGTGTGAGTCTTCCCTCGTGGCCAACCAGAATTCTCCATCAAGATGCATGTGATACTGGATGACAGAGCAATAGCCCACTGTCCATTCTCCCACCTATGTGGAATTGAAGGCAGCCTGTCACCATATCTGATGAAGACTTCTGACAGCATGACCGAAATGACAGGAAGGAAGGCTTTCAATTTGAAGTAGAAAATGGAGAGATGTGCATGGATCTCCCACTTGTCATTTACTGCGATGAAATAATGACCAAAAACCCTTGCCCAAGGAGGTTGGGACCCTTTTTGAGTCTTGGTCCTCCTAAGGTTTCTTCCTATAACACTCAGGGAGTTTTTCCTTGCCACTGTCGCCCTAGGCTTGCTCAATTTGGGATTGGACGTAGTTATTAGGAGATAATCTAAACTTGTAAAGTTGCTTTGAGACAATGCTCCATTGTAAAATATATAAATAGATCTGACTTGACTTGACTTGACTGAAATACCAACACTAAGGGTCGATCTTGCACATGCTCACTTATAGTTGACATATTACACCCCTTCTCCAAATGTGGACACAGTTCTCTGGGGTCCTAATGAAACGTATTTGACACTTTGATCAAAACACCACACAGATCACCAGATTCCTCTGTATGGCTCTCTAAACAAGACTTTTCAAAACCATTGGTTTTGAAAGGCAAGAACCACTGATCACCTCACCCAACGCTGTGATTCATAGTTTTTGACTAGAAAAATTTGTCTTGGTTGTCATCAGTCGCTCGGTACTCGGCTTGCTTAAACTTCCATGAGTTGAGCTGCACGACTCGTTTCAGGAGAAACTCGATTCACAATTCATGATTCATGACTCACGATTGAGTATACAGTGATGCAGTGAATCAGGTTCACAATAGCCTTGCTCAGAGAAGATGTCTGCTGTATTAATCGTGTTTTTCTTTATTTTTACATCTTCAGTATTTTAGTTTAAACAAGTCTGCATGGGTCCTAAAAAGATTAGTTAATAAGAGCCAACCAAAAGCAAAATAGGAATTAAATGCTCCAGAACACAGGCTGCAGTTAGCTTAGCAGCTATGCTAGCGCCCGGAGTTCACCAAGAGTAAGCGTTCTGCTTTTACTTTTCACTTTCAATCCATTACTCACTTTATTACATAAGATTTTTCAACACTTTGTTAGAAAATATACGTAGTGTTAATGATTTTGGCCAACTGTAGGTTGTAAGTGTAACTGTAAGTGTTTTTGACATTAACTTACTTATCATTACTTATCATGAGGCGGAATCTCCATCTACAGGTGCCATAATGTAACTGCAGTCATTTAAAGTGGACCGAAAATGCAAATAAGAAGCCAATTTCTGCCTTGTCTCCACTGTGATGCACGAAACACTTGCAAAATTCTCTAATTCATGATACATTTAACTTATGATGGATTTGTCCTGAACATATATCCCCATTGTAAGTCAGGAAGCACCTGTACAATACAACTCATACATACACAATACAATTAATACATATAATGCCATATACAGTGTGAATTTCCTGGTGGTCTGGAACAGATTCATTCAATTTACATTATTGTTTACAATAATGTACAATAATAATTTACATTTTAATTTGCTTGATACTTGTTGTTTTCAATTCTCCACAAGCCTTCTGGAAAGAATTAGCGACGAGAACCGTGGTTCCACTGTATTCTACTCTGACACACAAAAGTCCTTCGTACTATGATGAGGTATCAGCAATAATCAGTGCGACGAAATTGGTCCCTATCTCATCGGATCCGTTCTCACAATCCTGATGTGCTCTTGACCCAAAAGCCAGTCAAATCTGCTCCACTGTAAGACTTCAACAGAAAAGATCACCTGAAATTCCAGTGGAGACAAGTACAAGCACTTGTGAATCGATCCTGGAACAGCTCCAGAAATTAATACATTAAAATTCTTCATTCAGGACTTCATACAGATATTGCGCTACTGAAAAAAGTCAAGAACCAAAGATCGAGTGGCCAGTGGCTTTGGTCACATCAACCTTTCCAAGTAGAAGTACATCTATGCCAGAGTGTTCCACCCTCTGATTTACGTTAGTAAAAGAAGGTGAATGTATATTATTTGTAGAACGTTTTCAGAATTCATGACACAGTATTACATTGTTTTGGGTCAAATTCATGACTGACCTTTATTTTGATATGTTGCAAGAGATGCTGTGCATTATGACATAGTTTCTCTCATGACTTCTACTTTTCTCATGCCCTTGAAAGCAATGGCTGTAAATTTCTTGGTTGTTTAATACTTTAATTAAAATGTATAAGTGACCTAGACTCACCTTTTACGCACAATGTTAGTTTGTTGATGTGCAGATTGACATTAACAGTAATTCATTTTGTTGTTGCAGCGATGCTAGTAACCAATGATGTTACATGCTACTGTATTACCATGTTAGCATATCATTGACTTATAATTCTGTTGATGGCTAACGTTAGCATTAATTGTCCTAATTGGCCGCAGTTGGGTTAGCATTAAATGCATTGAATTTAATTGCGTAAAACTGCATTAAATCACATTATGTTTAATCACACAATGATGCTGGCACACTGTATTCGTTCAAATGGGCCTTAAAATTTTGCAGTTGATTTTTATTTGTACTCAGCATCTAGTGCCTCTTGTGTCTGTGTCCAACAGTACTCGGTGAGCACCGATGGGCACCAATTTCCCTGATACCACTCACAATGTCCTGGTGAAACCATTCATCGTGTTCTTCCCTGACTTCACCAAGATTATCAGGAAAGACGTACAAGTGTGTATGCAGAAAATGAATTTTCTATGACATGTTGCACGTCATAGTTTTGTATGGGTTTTATATGTTTTAAGCATGTTGTCAATCAGCTCAATGTTGCTCTGAAGCTGCCATGAAAATTCTCAACAACATACCTAAATGCCTTCCACATTATTTTGGTTGGCCCCACTAGCAGATCTCCCAGTCACCAATGACCTGTCTGATTTGTGGACCATGAAAAATGCCTTCCATAGTCTTAGCATTAGTTATTCTTGGAAACGACTGTCTAAAAACGGCAAAATCCATCACCTTCTTTGTTCTTTGCTTTCACAAACATTTTCACCTATCCAAGTTTATAAAAACAGAGTCAGATAGATCTTTGTCTGGTCGAAAATTAGTCATGTGCTGCCCTGGAATGAAATGCTTATGGAGTGGTCAGTACAATTTAATGCAATGTGACTCTTTAGCATTGTTGTTCCATTCACAAATAAAACAAAAGTCCTTTGTATATCTGAGCTGCATTCCAGGTAGCACTGCCAATGCTTTTAGACCACCACAGATGTTCCAGCTATAATTGTTGTACTGCATGTGTTTCAACAACAGTTCCACGTTATTGTAGGTTTCTTTCATGTGCACTGAATAACCAATTGGTACTGAAGTTGAATATTGCCATTGTGTAACAGGTTTCAGGAATAATTCTGATGAATTCATAAAAATGCACAAAAACGTTAAGGTCATACACATAACTCAAAGCCACAAAACATCTACCAACATCGGTGCAGAAACAGAGTTTGTCAGCCTGTGTAAAGAGCTTTGTCAAATGTTCTTGATGGTTGCAAAAGACAGATGTTTTTGTACCTGGTGACAGGAAACCATACCTTTTCAAACCAGGCATTAACAGTTTGACATCTGGATCAGGGTCATATTCCACACCTGGTTCATGCATCTTCAGCTGCCTCATCTAGGCTCCATGTCTGACATGACTTCGGTACTGGCAAACTGCCATCATGTCCTCCCCGTGCACACCTCAGTTTACTCCGACTACTCTAGTTTCCTCGATACTTCCAAAAACATGTCTGTTATGCTAATTGGTGATTCTAAATTGTCCTTAGTGTGTGAGTATGGGTGTGGGTGTGTGTGTTTGTGTGTGTGTGTGTGTGTGCCCAGAGTGGATTGCCGCCCTGTCTAGGGTTGTTCCTGCCTTGCGCTCTGGTCTGCTTTCATGTGACCCTGACCAGGATTACTAGGATAAGAAAATGAATGAATGAACGAATGTAGGAAGTCAAGTTTGTCTTTGTCAGCAACCTTACATGCAAAATAGAGTTCAAAGGATTGAGCCTTAATTGTATACTCACTACAGATGTAACAGACATCAACGTGTCCAAACAGAATCTGTCAATATGATAAGCTTTTATAACCTGTCTGCCAGCATCTAACCTGAATAACAAGAATAAGACAAGGCTTGCCTAAGGCAATATTTACATAGCACCTACACTGAGTGCAAGACCAAAATAACTTCCTTTGTGGGCAATATACTAGTAGACTTAAATTACAATGGTAAATCACAGAAACGGGCTATAACTACAGAACAGTATGTGACAGATAAATGCAAGGAAACCCCAAAAATACACCCAAAAGCGTTAAGGAAGCAGGCTACGTTGTGTAGCTGTCCAGAAATTAGTGTTATTTTCAAATATATTGAAGGTTTATTTTCACAGCTTTTAAATACCTTAAAATGTATTTTATTCGATTGTTTCACAGTGTTGACAGCACTGATATACTTATCCCAACGTGTTCTCGCCTATAACATATTACACTGGAACTAGTGCATAGAATTTAGACACACTGGATCACGGTATCAGCATATATAGGTACTGCCTGTTCTTAAAGCACAGTGTGCTGTGTTAACGTGCCTTCTGGATATAGCAGCTACGCATTACAAGCTAAAGTTATTTCCATAAACAGTATCAGTTATTTGATTTAAACATGCATTTATTTGATTCAAGAAATACAACATCCGCTATTCAAGGATGTCGAGAACGTTTAGACTGAGGAACGCTACTACTTACCGGTTCCCCTCTGCGCTTTCTCCTTGTCCTGTTGTAAGTTACCAAAATGTCACTGTTATGGTACCTAAATACTCTTTTATGTTAAGAAGTCAAATGAGTATTTATGTTAAGAAGTAAAATAGTGTTTATGTTGAGAAGTAAACGCTATTCCGCGGTTTGTTGTGGGAGGAACAGCGCAGCTCTCTGCACGCACCCTGTAAATAGCCCCGGAACACCTGAACCGCGAGGAGCCAGGCACTGACCAGTCACGTGACTTTACCACGAGCTAGTAAATCTTATAAATCTGAAAAACACGGACTGTGCATTCAGATACAATTAACTATCTCAAAATACACATAGGTCCCTATTCAGTAGGTATATCTACCATGTGGGAGCACTTTATAGACCATCTGTTACTCAGTTTGTCAACTCACTTTACCCTGCCCGGTGGCAACGGGCTACCACAGGACCACAGTGATCAACTATTACTTGGATGATGATGATCCATTTTAAAACAGTCTCTAAGGCACAGCTACCATGTTGATACAGCATGCAAGTGTACAGTAAGGACCTATAACTTTCTCCCCCAACCAAAACATACTTAATGAAGCCTACGATGCCATGGATCCTTACTTGACAGTGTATATAAAGTTATTTTCTATATAACCATATTTTTCTGCCAAAGCCTCCTGCCAAATATGTAATCTGACCATAGAACCTGATTACAGTCAAGGTTTAAATAGAGTAACCATAGCTATTTTTCAATTTTATTAGTTTTATTTTAGTAGTGTGTATTTATGTGGATTGTCTGAAAAAAGTCATGAAGCCTTATACCAGTCAGTTTACAGAAACAATAGTTATGCTGGAGGATATCAAATGAACTATATTGACTGGAATCCCAAAACGATGGCTAACAAGAACAAATGCCTGTATATATGCTCAGATAATTTTATTCATATTGAATTAAGACTTTCTACATTGCCTAACAAAAAATGTTTAGCTTTTTACTTATCCTTGTTTCAACTCTGATATTGGAGAAATATTTGCTTCTCAAACTATGGAGGCAAAATATACGTACTTGTGTCCCACAGGGAGGTCAATTACAGCTCCAACTTTTAAAAACCTCTTAACTCTCATCTCAGCAGTGGACAGTAGCTATTTTACAACTGTTAAGGAATTTATTTTTTGACTCATTTCATTTGTATATTCCTTTAACTACTCCATATTGATGAATAACTAAGGAAATTTGCATTAGTCACTTTTATAACTGGAAATCATCTTTTAATCATAGGCTTAGCATACATGTACTTATTTCCTAATCTGCCTAAATGGTTTCTCTAATTCACTGACATAAGGATGACGTTTCCTGAACATGTCTCAATAAACATAACTGGTTTAGTTGACATTTTAGGCTTTTTATTCAGTTTCGGCTGTCACTGTTTCTATCCCACACACATGAATCATAATTTTGAACACATATTGGCATACATACAGTGGTGCTTGAAAGTTTGTGAACCCTTTAGAATTTTCTATATTTCTGCATAAATATGACCTAAAACATCATCAGATTTTCACACAAGTCCTAAAAGTAGATACAGAGAACCCAGTTAAACAAATGAGACAAAAATATTATACTTGGTCATTTATTTACTGAGGAAAATGATCCAATATGACATATTAGTGAGTGGCAAAAGTATGTGAACCTCTATTTTTCACATACTTGTTTATTTAAAGAACAGGGATCTATCAAGGTCTGCTCTTCCCAACACATGTTTGTGGAAGTGTATCATGGCACGAACAAAGGAGATTTCTGAGGACCTCAGAAAAAGAGCTGATGATGCTCATCTAGCTGGAAAAGGTTACAAAACCATTTCTAAAGAGTTTGGACTCCACCAATCCACAGTCAGACAGAATTTGGAAAAATGGGGGTAAATCAAGATCATTATTACCCTCCCCAGGAGTGGTCGACCAACAAAGATCACTCCAAGAGCAAGGCGTGTAATAGTTGGCGAGGACACAAAGGACCCCAGGGTAACTTCTAAGCAACTGAAGGCCTCTCTCAAATTGACTTATGTTAATGTTCATGAGTCTATCATCAGAAGAGCACTGAACAACAATGGTGTGCATGGCAGGTTTGCAAAGAGAAAGCCACTGCTCTCCAAAAAGAACATTGTTGCTCATCTGCAGTTTGCTAAAAGATCACGTGGACAAGCCAGAAGGCTATTGGAAGAATTTTTTGTGGACAGATGAGACCAAAATAGAACTTTTTGGGTTAGGGTTATGGTTAGGGTTAGGGTTAACCCTAACCCTAACCCTAACCTTATCCCATCTGTGAAACATGGTGGTGGTAGTATCATGGTTTGGGCCTGTTTTTGCTGCATCTGGGCCAGGATGGCTTGCCATCATTGATGGAACAATGAATTCTGATTTATATTAGAGAATTCCAAAGGAAAATGTCAGGACATCTGTCCATGAACCGAATCTCAAGAGAAGGTGGGTCATGCAGCAAGACAACGACCCTAAGCACACAAGTCGTTTTACCAAAGAGTGGTTAAAGAAGAATAAAGTTAATGTTTTGGAATGGCCAAGTGAATGTCCTGACCAAATCCAATCGAAATGTTGTGGAAGGACCTGAAGCGAGCAGTTAATGTGAGGAAACCCTCCAACATCCCAGAGTTGAAGCTGTTCTGTATGGAGGAATGAGCTAAAATTCCTCCAAGCCGGTGTGCAGGACTGATCAACAGTTACAGGAAACATTTAGTTGTAGTTATTGCTGCACAGGGGGGGTCACACCAGATACTGAAAGCAAAGGTTCACATACTTTTGCCACTCACTAATATGTAATATTGGATCATTTTCCTTAATAAATAAATGACCAAGTATAATACTTTTGTCTAATTTGTTTAACTGGGTTCTCTTTATCTACTTTTAGGACTTGTGTAAAAATCTGATGATGTTTTGGTCATATTTATGCAGAAATATAGAAAATTCTAAAGGGTTCACAAACTTTCAAGCACCACTGTATTGAGCTAATATCCCAAAGAACTACATCTTTTAGTATTCTCTCTGGTAAAACAGCAATATTTGCAAAGAACACGTTGTTGCTGCCTACGTACCTAAATGCATATATACGCAAATTGGACTGACTGGATTTTTTAGATCTGTATTATTTTTTATCATTTAGCCTTATAATGTATTTGAATCTGTGCAGTTTACAAAGCAAGTGTTTTTGGGTCACTGTGTGGTATTGTTTACTCAACATGACCTGAGTGCATTTGTAATGCATGAAAAGCAAGATTCCTGGCTTACCAGAGTAGCATACCAGACTGACTCACTTAATAAGGCCTTTTTCTGGTCTTGTGTCTACAGTATGTTAAATAAAACATTATGCTTATAATAAATTACTTGTTAAAATGGCTATAATAAATTGTGCTTATTTCATCCATAAACAAATGGAAAAACCGTGTTTGGTTATCAAACCAAACACTATGGTAATCTATTAAAGTTCACCGACCAGTGGTAAATTTGACTGCAACATACATTGTGTTTGGAAGAAGAATCGATTGGGGTTAAGCGTCACCTGATGAAGTCCCCTGTCTGAAAAAACTAGGTCAGATGTGCAATTATTTACCTGCTCATACACTGGTGCAAACTGTTTCCTTTTCCACATTCCCTCACTGTATAATTCTGCCAAACCTGAAGATTTATAGGTCACTCTAAATCAGCTGTTTGAAGAAGGAGAGCAAAAGCACAGCAAATGCACTTTGTTGTCTTAGAGATTTATGTGCACATAAAATCGGTTGTTTAATCTACATACTGATAAATCCTTAGGCTAAAGATTCCTAATCCTCTTTCATTAAAGAATGTTGTGCAGTGTGTCACTGCATATTTCCTTTTTTTACTAAGAGACTAAAGGGAACGATTCTGTGAGCATGCAGGGTGTCGTTATTTGAGCCCACACAGGATGAGACATGCCCTTACATTTAGGAAACTCTGTGGAGGAAGTTAACAATTACATAGACTCATTTAAAGTATTTTGAGAGCAAATGAGTGTTATCGTAAAATTAAACATGAATCATTTTCTATTTATAAGACTCCATTAAAACACTAGATCAAATTTGTTAGTAAATTTGAATATGTTTGTTTCTGTTGGATTTTTGTAAAGATTTTCTCAGAGAAATGACTCTCCAAGAGCACAAGCCAACAAGCAGCTTTGAGCTTGATGACAGCACACCACAACTAAGAATTAGAAGAAATCACACACTCACATCTCTCACACGATAAACACTGATTTGAACAGCGTCTCGCAAGAATTCAAGAGAAAGTTGAAGTGACATGCTCAGCTATCATCGTGTGGTTTACAAGAGAGTTACTCTGGGAGTGAGTTGTGTTTACACCCTTTACTTCCACTGGGAGTGAGCTTTCTGCATCTGGTAGTGATTATGTGGGTGAGTATAAAGCAAGCGTGTGGTGTGCATTCACAGGGTTTCAGTATGGCAGTGAAAGTGTTGCTTGTGGTGCTGGGCTTGCAGGTTTACTTGCTGTGCCTTACTCATGGGGCAGAAAGTAGGAGCCATGAAGAACTTCAGAGGGCTGAACTGGATCCAAAATCGGTGATGCCTGCGGGAACCTATCAGGCTGTGGTGAGAACTGAACTTTTCTTTCTGAATGGAGCGACATATAAACAGGGTCTTAAAATGTGAGGGATGTTCCAATTAACAGTTTACATTATGGGTGCGGATATGGATAAGGTAACACTGAGGGGCCATTGAAGTGATGTATGCATCTATTTGAAAATCAACATGAGAGAACCATGTTGGAGCACTGTATTTGAAAGAATATATCAATTATACAGTATAGCCAAAAAGTTTGTGGCACTCAGTAATTACATACCAAAACATGAGTATTACAGGCGGAGTTTCAGCGATCTAAGATTTAGACACATACCTATATTTTGAAACTGTGAGGTCAGACACTGATGCCTTGGGTTATTGTTGGCATTTCAAATTATCTGAAAAAGGTCTGATGGTGTTAAGGTTAGCCTGACCATCAAAGTTTCATTTCTTTATTTACTTGGTTTATGAGGGTAGGGCACAAAGTTGATGAACTGACTTGTTGGGGATGTGGAAACCTATGAAACTGTTTCCTCAAATATTGAGAGGGTTAGGGTTAGGGTTAGAGATGTATAATGCAAATCACTGTACATCCACAGTTTGTCTATGAACATTCCATACCTGCATGCTTCATATTATGAACCTGTTAGTAAGTGTGGCTGAAATAACACTCAGTCACTAATTAGACAGGGGTGTCTACGTATTTCTGGTCATACAGTGTATGAATCTCACACTTTTGCATTTCATATACCAGTAAGTACAAAATAAACAATAAAAATAGACTAAAGAAAAAAACAACAACAGAGGTCGGAATATGACTGATTAACAGTTACAGGTAATAAAAATGATTAATATGTGTGTAAGGAGTCAAAGGTGAAATGAATATTTGTGCAGACTTGTTTATCTTTGGCAGGATCCACTGCTTGGATTAAAACAAAAATTTCAGGAACCTGACATCACGTTGGTGGTATGACAGCTCAGACCATAATTTTATCCATAAGCATATTTTGTGTCAAACAAGCAATCAGTTGTCTTAGTTTTATAATTTATTTGACTGTTTTATTAGAAACGTAGTCTGAGACTGCGTAGACGTGCAGAAAAGAAGAAGAAAAGGAAGGGCAACGCAGGAGCCTTTTCCACACTAAGTGTAAGGGTGTAGCCAGATTTGACAGATTATTCCCTTTCTCGCCAGTGAATTATTTGTTTTTCATAACCTCCATGTTCTCTTTTCCTTAGAAACCTGGAGAAACACAGATGTCTTCAAACTGGAAGAAAACGCTGGTAAGATATATATTTATTACTAGTTTCTTTTATCTGCCCCATAATTCCATATGGAAATAAAACACATTTAGGGCTAAGAGCCTTGCTCAAGGTCCCAACGGTGACCATTTAGCAGTGCTGAGACTTAAACCCTCAAATTTCTGGTCAGTATTCCAGTAACTTAACTGCTGTATTAACGCTTTCGCAATAATAAGATAAATTAGTTTCACTTTAGCCATACTGGCATAAATGCAATATTCTGGTCAGTATTCCAGTAACTAAACTGCCGTAGTGCCACTTTCGCAATAATAATTCAAATTAGTTTCACTTTAGCCATACTGACATAAATGCAGTATGGGAAGATTACACTCACTGGCCACTTTTTTAGGTACATATGTTCAGCTGCAAATTAACACCAATCTCAAACCAGCCAATCACTTGGCAGCAAGTTAATGAATTTGGGAATGTAGACCTGGTCAAGACGACCTGCTTTAGGTTTTATAGAGAATGGACAGAAAAAGATAAAAATTCCAGTGAGTGGCAGTTCTCTGCATGAAAATGCCTTGCTGATGGCAGAGGTCAGAGGAGAATGGCCAGGCTGGTTCAAGCTGATAGAAAGGCAACAGTAACTCGGAGAAACCCTCTTTACAACCACTATGCAGAAGAAAGCCTCTGAATGCACATCACATTGAACCTTGAAGCAGGTGAGCTACAGCAGCAGAAGACCACACCGGGTGCCACTCCTGTCAGCTAAGACAGAGTAGATTGACAACAAAAGATTGGAAAAATGTTGCCTGGTCTGTTGAGTCTCGAGTTCTGTGACAACATTTGGATGGTGAGTTTCAGAATTTGGTGTAAACAACATGAAAGTATGGATTCATCCTGCCTTGTTTCAGTGGTTCAGGCTGCTGCTGGTGGTGTAATGGTGTGGGGGATATTTTCTTGGAACACCTTGGGCCCCTTAATACTCATTGAGCATTGTTTAAACACCACAGCCTACCTGAGTATTGTTGCTGATCATGTGCATCCCTTTATGACCACAGTGTACCATCTTCATGGCTACAGATGGCTACATCTTCAGCCAACAAATCTGCAGCAACTGTGTCATGCTATCATGCATGTTTCCAGCACCTTGTTGAATCCATGTCATGAAGAATTAAGGCAGGTCTGAAGGCAAAATGGGGTCCAACCTGGTACTAGCAAGGTGTACCTAATAAAGTGGCTGGTGAGTTTATATTTGCAGCATAGTGTGCACTTGTTGTTTTACAACCACGCAAAGCAATCTCTGGTCCTTATGATTTCCATGAGATGGCTTCCAATATTGTTGTACAACCTCAAATCAGAAAAAGTTGGGACCGTATGGAAAATGCAAATTAAAAAAATGCAGTGTTCCTTACATTTTTTTCAACTTTTATTTAACTGCAGACAGTATAAACCCAATAAATTTCATGTTATCTGATCAACTTCGTTTCAAACATCATAAAAAGTTGTGACGGGGGATATTTAGGGCTAGTAATGAGTTAAAAAAAAACTAAATCATGATGTAATTTCTAACAGGTGATATCAGCATGTGATTGTAATCATGATTTGGTTAAAAAAGCACTGTGTGATGGTCCATCCCAGATGCCTCTGAGTCCAGAAAATTTGATGCTGCTTCTGGACATGAGGCTTCTTTTTGCACAGTAACATAATAAGTGCCTTTTGTGAATGTAGCTGTATTGTAGTGCTTGATGAAGTAATCCCTTCACCTTGTGGTTATATCAACTATTGATGAATGATGGTTCGTTATGCAGTGCCATCTGAGAGACCGGAGATCATGGGTCTTTGCGCCATTGCCCTTTATAAAAACTTGATGTAGTGGCTGGCTTCAAGTCTGGCTTCATCCCCAACACTAGTCTCTTCTATGAAACAGAGGATTAAAAAATAGTTAAAACAAAATAAACAAGAACTGGCATTTAAGCAATATGGACCTCAGTGATTGTTAATTTATTTCCTCCGTAGACCTAAACTGTCCAATATTATATTCAAGAGCCTCTTATTCCGGCACAATATTTTCCTTTCATACTTTGCCTAGAATGATGACATAATAAACTTGTTTATTAGCAGAAATTAGGCTAATGATTAAATTTGGCTATTTGAGCAGGCAATTTCCTTAAAAAGTGGACATTTTTGGAGAATTGAAGTAAAGTTTTGTTCTGGCATTATGAGCTATAGCAGATGATATGAGTCTTTTTTCCCCTCATATTTACAATGTATGCAATACACTAATAAGTTCTTTAGCCTTAAAAGAGATCTGGAATTGGTCTACTTATGTTTTGCTTGGTAAGTGTCTCTTGTGTGAGGAGTCTCCTGTTCTGAATCTCTGGGTTTTTTTGGGGGGGGCAAAGATCTTGCTGAGAGCTTGGTGGAGCATTTATTATAAAAGTCATGCAACTTCCCTGTTTTCTTCTTAACAATAGTGATTTAGCGAGTCCACCAATTAACATCCAGTAGTTAGTGTATGGGTAAGTATAGTTTTTCAGAATTCAATTAGGTTTCTATGTATTCCAGATTTTTATCATATATTCAGGCTCCCCTGGGAGATCACTGAGGCCCCTAGTTTGCAACGGTCCCCTGGTTGAGAACAATCTCTAAATTGTTGGAAATTTCAACATCAGGGCATGACGTGTCAGTCAGTCTGCCAACAATTTTGAGACATGAAGCTACAACATTATGAAACACTGAAGGGCTAAAGGAAGACTGCTGTCATGGATGACACAATTCCAGTTTGCTGTTTTTATTGGTGAATATTTCCATTGTTGATATGTTGGACATGAGTTTTTTCTGGCAAAATTTCACTTCAACAAGGTTTTGTTTCTTATACACATCAGTATTAATAATTTTTATATGGGAAGGCATTGTCTGGTATAACTCTATTGCTAAAACTTCACAATTAATTCCCACATCCTATCCAGTTTATTTATTTTTCTAGATACATTTACTTGTTTTGCACTTCTTGCTTTTGTCTCTCTTTACATCAACTCCCATGTGCTCAGACTGCTCGCAGCAAGAGGAATGAAGGCTCAAATATCAGGGCACAAAAGCGACGCAATTCCCACCAAGGACACGTGTCTCCAATAGGTGAAACTGGAGTTCCAGAGGTACCTGCTATTATGTTAATCCTCTTATTAAAATGGCAAACCATGAATTACATTCATATTTTTTGCTTTAATTAAATATTCCTTTACATTTCCGAGGTGTTTCGGGCTAGGAGGCAGTTAGATAAAAATAAAATGCGGCCCAAGAAGCCTAAGTGGCCAGGAACTTATTCTGCACTCAGCTATGTTTCCACGAAGGACAAGGAAAGGTTTGTCCATGTCATTTTGAATCACCTTTACATAAAATCTATGTTCTAAGCTTCATTTGTAAGATCATAAATGTGGACGAGAAATGGTTATTCATCATTACTCTAACCTCAGGCCTGACTTTAATTTGCTGATTGAAATGCTTTTTTTGGGTCATAATAAAAAAAAAAAAGGTGTTTATGTCACCCCTGTGTATGATCTACATCTTGAAAACATATATAATATTTGATATATAATTTTGGAGGAGCCAGTTTATCCTAAACTACTCTTCAGAACAACTAGTGATAAAATATATTTACCTTGATAAAGTATGAATATCTTGAAGCAAGACTTCACATTTGACTCATTACATTTTCCCTTTTTTAGATCAATGACGAAACAAGAGCAAAGGAAAGAAGACTCAGACGACTAGAACACGAGGAGAATGTGGTGTTCATTATATTAATAATATATAAGATTTTATTCTAAACTTCACAACACTTCAGAAAATTATATAGTCAAGCTTTGAGTACGTACTGCTTTGATAATAAATTAAAAATATATTTACTTAATCAGTCACATTATGTATTAGATGTCATATAACTGTTTCTGAGCATTTTAAAAAAGACAACCAAGTAGAAGCAATGATATGATCCTAAATGCTAAGGTAAACTGTTTCTCAAATTTATAATCAATAAAACAAATTCCCTATTACAAAACAAAATCTTGCCCCTTATAACTGCACTCACCTTGTAAATATCAGTGAAGTACAAATAACCCCAGCCTGTTTTATGTAAGCAGCCACACTGGAGAACACTACAATGTTTTATATGTTGTTCAGAAACATGCATTACATCCAAATAAAGAGAGTGTGCTAGTGGAGAGCTGCTACTTCTGAAAGAATGATCTTATATCTGGGTGGTGTTAAAGAGTTTGTGCCAGGAAAGCAGTGCTCAGCTTCAAAACATTTAAATACCACAGTAACCATAGCCAAGTTGCGAAATATATCAACGGAAGCAGAAACATGACTCTCATCACTCCAACGACAATCACAGAGAAAGGAATAAATCAGAAAAAAGAACAAGACATGACCATTTTATTTATAAATACTACAACCCCAAATCAGAAAAATTTGGGACGGTATGGAAAATGCAAATAAAAATATATATGTAGTGTTCCTTACATTTCCTTTTATTTCACTGCAGACAGTATGAACCCAAGATACGTATTTCAGATTTTTTTATGGTCAACTACATTCCATTTGTTAATAAGCATCCATTCCTGAATTTCAAGTCTGCAACACATTTCTAAAAAATGGGGCAGGAACAATTTAGGGCTAATAGCTATTACTGATTTGGATTGTTTTGCATTGTCTTTTTGAAAAATTCATGATGTCATCTTGAAGGCAGCGTATGTTAATGCCGTCATCACAGAAGTGTAAATGACCTTTGCCTAGGGCACTGACCCAGACCCATACCATGACAGAGTCTGGCTTTTGGACTTGTAGCTGATAACAGTCTGGATGGGCCTATTTGATTTTGGTCTGGAGCACACAATGTTAATTTCTTCCAAAAAGATCTGGAATACTGATTGGTCTGACCACTATACACATTTTCACTCTGTGATGGTCCATTTCCGATGCTTTCCAGCCCCGAGAAGTCGATGGCACCTCTGGACATTGTTAACACAAGGCTTTTTATTTGCATATTGTAGTGCTTGATAAAAGTTTGATAAAGTAATCTCTTGCCCATGGTGTTATATCAGCTATTGATGGTCACAGGTGTTCAGTTTATTCTTGTGCCCTTGCCCTTTTTGCACTGTAATTCCTCCAGAGTCCTTGAATTGTTTAATGATATGAAACCTTAGAACACTGTTTTTATACATTTCAATAATTTTCTGACATATTTGTTGATGAACTGGAGATCCTCAGCCAATCTTTACTCATCAAAGACTCAGCCTTTTGTGAATACTGCTTTTGTATCAAATCATGATTATATTCACCTGTTGACATCACCTGTTTGAATTCACATCATTATTTAGTTGTTTTTTTTTACGTCATTACTAGACCTAAATGGTCTCTGTTCCAACTTTTTTCGGAATGCGTTGCAGGCCTGAAATGCAGGGATAGATGTTTATTAACAAATGAAATGAAGTTGGCCAGAAGAAAACATGAAATATCTCAGGTTCATACTGTCTGCAATGAAGTAGAAGTCAAAGTAAATGTAAGACACACTGCAGTTTTTGTTTTACTTGCATCTTCCATACCGTCATAACTTTTTCTGATTTGGGGTCGTACAAAAACAGTACTCCTTTGTATGAGACACGATATACTTTACGAACAGCAATTTATATCCAAAATATATGATATAAGTATGGAATCTGTGCTCCTTTGCTGCCTCAACAGCCTGTACTTTTCTGAGATGCCTTTCCACTAGATTTTGTACTGTGAGATTGGACACTGTTGTTAATAACTTTATTATTATTATTATTATTACTATTATGTTAATAAATGCTGGTGTTGATTTAAGAAGGAAAAAAGTTGATGAACTGATTGGGTACTGGGAAGGTCATGAAAGTGTCATATTGAGAATCACACAGGTGTTCAGTACAATTCATTATACTGTCACTGCTACGAACATATTTGAATATGCAAAATCCTTAATCTATATGCAATCCCAGTTACAAAAGTCAGTGTCTAACATATGACGTTTAGACCAAATGCATTCTGGAATTCCTAAGTCATATGGCCTAATGAAACAAGGACTAAATATTTGACTACAAAAACCAAAGATAAATGTGTAGGGGAAAAATATTAAAATATTTCAAGATTTCAAGCTTACAAAGAACACTTTTATCTGTATATCACATGTAATGTACGATATTGGAGTTGTGTTGTAACCAGTGTCTGGGTTAGAATTAAATTCTGCTACATATTAACACATTATAGAAAAAATATCCCACGGTAATTATAGAAACTGAAGCTGTAGTATTACAAAAAGTTAGTATTACAAAAAACAACAGTCCAACACATACCTCAAAAATAAGGTATAGTAAGGTATAATAGTAAGGCTTTGTAATTGCCTTCACAAGCAAACATGTTTCTAAACTAAAAAGATTCTGCAAGGAAGGGTACCAGAGTACTGTATATAAGAAAGATTTGGAGGCCAAATGCAGTGTTAACATTTTTAACTGAAAGGATCCCCAAAACTTCTATTCTTTTGTCCTTTTCATGTCTTTTTCATGTTTTTGAAATATGCTATATATAAGTCAACAGTTTTACAGAAATTAAACGTTTGTTTCCTGCAGATGTTGTGTTTTTTTTTTCATTTAGACAATAAATAAAACATGCAATACTTTTTTGTTAAAAAACTTCCTTCTAGAGACAAAGCCTAGCTAATCCCTTGGCAACCTCCCAGTTTGTGCTGTATATTCCAGTTCTATTATATATTTTTTGTTTTTCTTCATGAATAAATGTCTTCCAAGGAACACATGCTTAATCAAAATAACATCAAACCCAGCAGACCTCTAATTATAGCTGGGCTAACAATTACATTGAGTCATTACACAAAGCACACAAACTCCAACCAACTCACATTTACACACAGAGCATGGATTAGAAATTGTGCACAGTAAACACGAAGTCCAGCTGCAGGCCAGCCAAAAGAGATTCTTTTTGTAATTAAACTATTGAAACACTTGACTGACATTTGTGTAGAGCTTTCACCCTCCCTCTTATTTTCTATTCCGCCCTCTTTCTTACAAATAAGAGCCACAGAGTGAGGTATTCACTCTGTAGGCAGCAAGACGAGTGACTCCGGCTCTTCACACACAAAGAGATAAAGGTAAGACACATTCGCATGTGGAAGTATATATATATATATATGCTCAAGACTAGGAGAGAGTAGGATATTAAATTATACGTAATGCTTAAATTTTTTTCTATCTGATCTGTCTATTGAAAATTTACTCATTTATTTGTGATAAAACTACATTTTTTTAAATATGTGTGAAAAGCAAAGACTGTACAACAAAAACGTGAAGGATTTCAGAAAAGAATTCTAAAGATAATATACAAAGATTAAAACTTACTAATCATGTGACTTTAAACACATAGGTACTATTCCAAGATTAATTTAATGCAATTTTAACATTTTAAGTTCAGCTTGCAAAATAAGTACCATGCATAAATACTATAGTTATAGTAATTAAAGTACTGTTCCCAACAATATATTGATCTTCAAGGCTGAAATCTATATGTCTTCAAGTGCTGTAATTACATCAAATAGAGAGATGAAAATGTTTAGCCTCATTTCCAAGAACATTTGATAACAGCAGAGTGGGAATGTTAGGAATGGTGCAATTCCACGTCTGAAGCAAAACAGGCCTGCATGCCATATGCACATGTCCCCATGTTAAGGAGGGTAACAATAAACAAAGGGTACGCAATATCATTACCTTATGTGTGTAAACAATGGCTGCTCAGGGTTAGTAGTATTTTTTTTCCAATGATTTGCTGTATGTAAATCACTGACTTTGAGCATTATAAGGAACTAAGTCATGTGGTAGCATTTCCTGCTAAACAGTGTTGAGGTAGTTACTCGTAATTCACATAATAATTCAAAGCTTCCGAAAACCTTGCTTCTCCCATCACAAGGCAGGAGCATGAGAGGAAGTTTGGTTTGTTGTAAATGCTTTGGCTTTTTTTTAAAAATCAGTAACTGTAATGTGTTACATAACAGGAAAACGTATTTCAGTTATTGTAATGCGTTTATTTGTACCAGTGCTGGGGGTAATAAGGTACAAAGTAACACGTTAAAGGCGCTCCCTGATTTACGATGAGGTTACGTTCTGACAAACCCATTATAAGTTAAATGTATCATAAACCGAGGGGTTTAATATTTACTGTATATGTCATAATGTAGCCTAGCTTAAACATTCTTAAAACACTTATATTATCCTACAGTTGGGCAAATTCATTAAACAAGTATGTTTTGAATAAAATGTTGACTAGCTCATTTAATTTATTGAATAATGCATTGAAAGTGAAAAACACAAACAAAATGGATAGCAGCATTGGTAGACTAAGGGCGCTGCTGCTCAGCTCAGTCAGCTGGCTGCTGCTCGGATTTCCAGCATCTGGAGAATATTGTACTATTCAACAATGCAGTTTCTGCTGAATGTGTATTTATGTGTATTGTTGGATTCCCATTGTAAAGTCAGAGTATCACAAACCAAGAGCCTGTACTGTAATCTAATTGAGCAGTGGGCAGTAATACTCCCTGTTACATTATGAAAGAAGAAATTAGCAGTTTGTAATGGAATAGTTATTTGAGTAACTACCCTAACACTGCTCTGTTGCACATTTGTTGAACTTCTGTGAAAGTGGTCAACAGTCACTTTGCTACAGTATTCTACAACTCCAAATCAGAAAAAAGTATGGAAAATGCAAATAAAAAATATATGCAGTGTTCCTGACATTTCCTTAATTTTATTTCATTGCAGACAGAATGAATCCACAATATTTCATGTTTTTTCTGATTAACTTAATTTCATTTGTTAATAATCATCTATTCATCCAGGGTTTTCTTTGAGGAATACTGTTTTTAAACATTTCAATAATTGTCTTACAAATTTGTTGATAAACTGAAGATTCTCTACCAATCTTTACTCCTTAAAGACTCAGCCTTTCACAGATACTGCTTTTGTACCAAATCATGTTTATAATCGCCTGTTGACATGACCTGTTTGACAACACACCATTATTTAGTTTTTTTTTCACCTCATTACTAGCCCTAAATTGCCCCATCCCAACTTTTTCTGTTTTGGGGTTATAAGATACGTTTTGAATACAGTCTCAATAACTTAAGAACTTGTAAAATAATTTTTGCTAGCTAGCACTGCTAGGTCCAGGTTATTAGTAGAACATCACTAAAGTCAAACTAATTCAATAAACTGTTTTTAATACTACTTCACTATGTCAGGATATAGTGAGGGTCAGTAAACACAGTATATTAGGTACACCTTGCTTGTACTGGGTTGTACCCCATTTGCCTTTAGAACTGCCTTAATTCTTAGTGGCATAGAGTCAACAAGGTGCTGGAAATGCTCAGAGGTTTTCTTCCATATTGACATGCAAGCATCATGCAGTTATTGCAGCCTTGTCGGTTGAGCATCCATGATGCAAATCTCCCACTCTACCACATTCCAAAGGTGCTCAATTGGATTTAGATCTGGTGACTGTGTGCATTATCCTGCTGGAAGTAGCCATCACAAGATGGTACACTGTGGTCATAAAGTGTTGGATATGGTCAGCAACAATACTCAGATAGGCTGTGAACAATGCTCAGTTGATATTAAGGCGCCCAAAGGGTAGCAAGAAAAAATCCCCCATACAATTACACCAGCAGCAGCAGCCCAAATCTGCCTTCTGTCAATTGATGGATCCAGTCTTTCATGTTGTTTTTGTCAAATTTGGACCCTACCATCTGAATGTCTCATGAAGACTCACCAGACCAGGCAATGTTTTTTCCAATCTTCTGAGTAGTTGCCTGTTCTTAGCTGACAAAAATGACACCACTTCTGCTGAAGTAGCCTTCTGCTGCATCTGCTTCAGGGTTTGATGTGTGATGTGAATAGACACGCTATTCTGCATAACTCGGTTGTAACGAGTGGTTATTTGAGTTAATGTCGTCTTTCTATCAGCTTGAACCAGTGTGGTCATTCTCCTCTGACCTCTGGCATCAGCAAGGCATTTGCATGTCACTCATTGGATGTTTTCTCTGTTGTAGGTCATTCTCTGTAAACCCTAGATATGTCTGTGTGTGAAAATCCCAGGTTATCAGCAGTTTCTGAAATAATCAGACCAATCCATCTAGCGGCCACAGCCATCTCATGTTGAAAGTCACATAAATCACCTTTCTTCACAATTCTGATGCTTGGTTTGAACTTCAGCAGGTCGTCTTGACTATGTGTACAAACCTAAATGCACTGAATTTCTGCCATGTGATTGACTGATTAGATATTTGCTTTAAAGAGCACTGCCTTAATTATTACAGTACTCACTATGTATTATAATTTCTTATGTTGGAAGAGTAACTATATTTTCTGACAAATTATATTACACAAATTATGCAATTTTAGAGAAATATAATTTCGCATAAATGGCATTCATATATTTATTTGTTTTAAGCTTAGTTAAAGCAAGTATTCATTGTAATAACTATTTTGTTTTTGCAAAATTTGCACATCAACAGGAGAATGTATGACACAACTGCAGAATATTATGACTACAGTCTGCACGAGAACTTTAGCTACAACTTCAGCTATGACGACTACCTCAGCATCTGTGAGAAGGAGGACGTCCGCTCCTTTGCAATGGTCTTCCTACCAATTGTGTATGGCTTATCACTAGTAGTGGGCCTTGCAGGAAATCTGTTGGTGGTGTTTGTGTACGTGTATTCCAAACGCCTGAGGACACTGACAGACACACTTGTGGTGCATCTGGCTGTGGCTGACCTGCTGCTGCTATTGACTCTGCCTTTCTGGGTTGCTGATGCTGTGCAGGGCTGGGAGCTTGGAGAAGCTCTGTGCAAGCTTGTCACAGCCTTATACACTATCAACTTCACATGTAGCATGCTGCTGCTGGCTTGCATCAGTTTGGACCGCTACCTCTCGCTCACTTCAGGACACAGAGATAGCTTTCTGGGCCAGGCATTTAGAAGGAACCACTCCAACAAACTCTGCCTTCTGGTATGGACCACTGGGCTCCTTCTAGGGATCCCTGATTTGGTACTGTCTACCGTTAAGGAGACTCCTGGTAGGAAGTTCTGCATGGCTGTGTACCCTTCAAGCATTGCCTTCCAGGCTAAACTGAGCATGGAAGTGCTAGAGGTGCTGCTGGGCTTCTTGATTCCATTGTTGATTATGCTGTACTGCTATTCCCATGTGGTTCATAAGCTACTTGAGTTTCCACCGGGAAGCAGGGGAAAAAGATGGGCAACCATTCGCGTGTTGTTGGCTGTCGTTGGGGTTTTTGTGGTCACTCAGCTTCCCTACAACGTTTTGAAATTTTGCCGAGTCCTGGACGTGATACATGTCTTTGTAAGCCACTGTGGAACAAGTAAGGCACTGGACCAGGCATCTCAGGTTACAGAGAGTCTGGCTCTGACCCACTGTTGCCTGAATCCTGTGCTCTATGCCTTTATTGGCATGTCCTTTAGACGACATGTGCTGAAGTTTGCAAAGGACTTCAGTAGGAGGAGAAGACCTGCACAAAGGAGTGAGGAACATGAAATGGAGATCTCCTTTAGCTCACACCCACAATCCCAAAAGACAAGCACTTTCTCAATTTGAACATATCCAAAAAAGATTAAAAACACTGTTGTGACTGTGTCGTATCACAACCATATACCTGAATCTTACCAAAACATAATTTCCAGTTAAATAGCTTTGAACATGATATTTTAAAGAGAACTGGTTGAGCTAGAACAGCAGAGCAGTTTTTGTTTCTCATAAACTGTACAATGACTTTTAAGATTCAATGATGCTGAATATCAAGTTTCTAAAGGTAACGCTCTAACAAGATGAAACAGTCTCAGTTCCAAAACATAGACTTTGCCAATAATGTTACGCAATAATGTTAAGTAAACACAATAATTCAAGCAACCCATAATTGTTACCAAACACACCAATGCCATGAAATGTCAAGTATAGGCCTCAAGACAAGGACAGTTTCACACATATTTCACAAGTATCAGTTATGGAAACCACCAGTCTTTCAGATCTTGCAGGTCTGGGCTGAGCTGCTACGCTGAAATGTTTTCAGATGAGATCATCCACGCCCACCGTTTTTTAAAGTTGGAAGTGATCCTCATAACTGCCAACACTGCAACGAAAGTGAAACAACGTTTATAAATCATTCATAGCACTGTCTGTAGGGTGAGTGAAATGAGTTAAGAAGTGTAGTAAAGTGTAGAAAACAAATTCATATGAGAAAAGTGCAAAGAGTTTTTGACAAGATACCATGCATAAGCAGACATAAATCCTGACAACTGGCTTTAATTCCAGTTTAATACATAATGGTTAAGTAAAATACATAAGAGTTATACAGTCGTATGAAAAAGTTTGGGCACCCCTGATAATTTTCATGATTTTAGTTTATAAATCATTGGTTGTTCAGATCAGCAACTTGAGTTAAATATATCATATAGCAGATGAACACAGTGATATTTGAGAAGTGAAATGAAGTTTATAGGATTTACAGAAAGTGTGCAGTAATTATTCAAACAAAATTAGGCAGGTGCATAAATTTGGCACCCCAACAGAAAAATGACATCAATATTTAGTAGATCCTCCTTTTGTAGAAATAACAGCCGCTAAACGCTTCCTACAGCTTCCAGTCTGGATTCTGGTTGAAGGTGCTTTGGACCATTCTTCTTTAGAAACATCTCCAGTTCAGTCAGGTTTGATGGTTTCCGAGCATGGACAGCTCACATTTGTCTAGGGACTGAGATGGCCATTCCAGAATGTTGTACTGGTTCCTCTGCATGAATGCCTTAGTAGATTTTGAGCAGGGTTTTGGGTCGTTGGCCTCGGTGCAACTTTGTCACTGATTCTTGAACATTGTTCTCAAGAATCTGGAGATATTAACTGGAATATGCGATCCTCAACTTTAACAAGATTCCTAGTACCTGCACTGGCCACACAGTCCCGCAGCCTGATGGAACCGCTACCAAATTTTACTGTGGGTAGCAAATGTTTGTCTTGGGATGTGTGCCGCTCCTTGTTATGTCCAAATAACTCAATTTTAGTTTCATCAGTACACAGCACTTTATTCCAAAATGAAGCTGGATTGTCCAAATGTGCTGTAGCACACCTCAAGTGACTGTGGCGTGTCTGCAGAAAAGGCTTCTTCTGCATTACTCTCCCATACAGCCTCTCCTTGTGCAAAGTGTGCTGTATAGTTGAACGATGATTAGTGACACCATCTGCAGCAAGATGAGGTTGTAGGTCTTTGAAGGTGGTCTGTGGCTTGACTATGACTGTTCTCACCATCCTTCGCCTCTGCCTATCTGAGATTCTTCTTGGTCTGCCACTTCGGGAGTTCCTTAACTAGAACTGTGTCTGTGGTCTTCCATTGCGTCACTATGTTCCTCACAGTGGAAACTGACAGCTGAAATCTCTGAGAGAGCTTTTCCCTTTCCCTGAACCATGATGTTGAACAACCTTTGTTTTCAGGCCATTTGAAGTTGTTTTGAGGCTCCCATATTGCCACTCTTCAGAGAAGATGCAAAGAGGAGAAAAACTTCCAATTGGCCACCTTAACCCTTTATCATAGTTGGACTCACTTGTGTATGTAGATCAAGGGTCAGTGAGCTTACAAAACATATTTTGTGTTCCAATAATTAGTGCTAAAGGTATTCAAATGACAGGGTGCCCAAATTTATGCACCTGCCTAATTTTTGTTTGAATAATTACTGCACACTTTCTGTAAAAACCTATAAACTTAATTTCACTTCTCAAATATCACGGTGTTCATCTGCTATATGATATATTTACCTGAAATTGCTGAGCTGGACAACCAATGATTTATAAAGAAAAATCATGAAAATTATCAGGGGTGCCCAAACTTTTTCATACGACTGTAAGTAAGCAATAGCTAATTTTTGGAAGGTGTTTGATCAGTGGTTGAAGTCCTTAGCTACTGTTCTGAAGATTGTAAGTTAAAATGACAGGGGGCAAGTGTCCCACTGTGCAGCCAAGAGCAAGACCCTTAACCCACAATTTCTCAGCTTTCTGCACATTTTTCAGTAAATCAATATTATAAGAATAACTTGAGCTTAAGGTTGCAAATGTCTAAAGAAGGAATTTCTAAATAATACCAAAGGTATGTCAAAAGGTATCGGACAGCGGTGGCACAATGGTTATAGTATTGAACTACTGACCAGAAGGCCCAGTGTTTATACCCCAGTGTTGCCATGCTCCCACCATTGCACCCTTGTGCACGACCCATAACCCACAGTTGCTTGGATTGTACGGTGTGAGATTGTATCAGTTGTATGTCGCTCTGGAAAAGAGCTTAATCTAAATGATTAAATGTAAGTAAATGTAAATAAATGGTTTAGAGTTGTCATTATGAATTCATTTATCACCCCTGCCATTTAGAAATGTAATTTTCCTCTTTCTCTTGCTTCTTTATGCTATTTAGACTTAGTGGCTATTTATTCTAACAGTACCAGGTATGCATTAATTGAAAAAAACCTCACAGACAATACAGGCTAACAAGTTGACCGACCTATGTGATGCTTCATTGCACATTTCTCATCTATATTTTCACATGCTTTAAATGAGTTATGAAGACGCTAGGCAATAGATGGCTTTACCTGTCCTATAACCATGCATCTGTCTATGTTTACATTGTATCCTGGCTTCAGTTGTAAGACACTTTTGATTAAAAATATTTTGCTAAAATTCATATCCTTGAAGTGCTTTGTATCTAATAAAATTGTATGCTTGCCCTCCTCCTATTTAACTGGAGATCATTCTGAACTTATTCATACAATTAATTCATACATGAAAGTTAATCAGCTCAGTCTATGAAGAAGGTACAAATAATCATAAGCTCCTGAAAAACAGGTTTTAGTAACAGACCAGATGGAGGATATACTTGAATAGAAGAGTTTCCTAATGATGTCTGGATTTACAATGCTATCATGGTACTTAACACCTTTTCATGAATTTACAGTAAAACTACACCTATAAAAAAACATGGCCCAAGCTAGTTGGGCCTTGTCAGCACATGTTCTGTCATTGCAGTAATACCAGGCAGTGCATCACGTACATTAATGTTACTCACAAGCATGGTCACGTTAATCAAAACAGACTATTTACCACAATAGCATAAGCTATAAGTGAGAAGGATTATTTTTATGTGTGTATATATATTGAGTAACACTGCAGACAAGAAAAAAATGTAATCTGAGTGATGATGGTGATACTTAAACAGGTTTCAGACTCATTGTTAGCTTAGTAAGACATTGTGACATCTCTGTGTGCAATTTTCTTGAAAAACTACAGTATATGACATAAATTTGAAACATGCTCTATACAACAAGTCCATTGCAATGTTTCTGTAATCTGTCTTTGAATCAACTTCACACACACCCATCTGGGCTAGTCTGGCAGGCAAGAGTACAGGGATCCCTGCATGTTACCATGAAGAAAACAAATTTACAAAATACATTTGGGAGTGGAGATGTACAGTACAGTGGTGCTTGAAAGTTTGTCAACCCTTTAGAATTTTCTAAGTAGATAAAGAGAACCCGGTTAAACAAATGAGACAAACTTATTTTACTTGGTCATTTGTTTATTGAGGAAAATGATCCAATATTACATATTAGTGAGTGGCAAAACCTCTAGGATCCTTTAGGATCAGCAGTTAATTTGAAGGTGAAAATCGAGTCAGGTGTTTTCAATCAATGGGATGCCAATCAGGTGTGAGTGGGCACCCTGTTTTATTTAAAGAACAGGAATATATCAAAGTCTGCTCTTCACAACACATGTTTGCGGAAGTGTATCATGGCACGAACAAAGGAGATTTCTGAGAAGGTTACAAAACCATTTCTAAAGAGTTTGGACTCCACCAATCTACAGTCAGACAGATTGTATACAAATGGAGGAAATTCAAGACCATTGTTACCCTCCCCAGGAGTGGTCGACCAACAAAGATCATTCCAAGAGCAAGGCATGTAATAGTTGGCAATTCCACAAAGGACCCCAGGGTAACTTCTAAGCAACTGAAGGTCTCTGACATTGGCTAATGTTACTGTTCATGAGTCCACCATCAGAAGAACACTGAACAACAATGGTGTGCATGGCAGGGTTGCAAAGAGAAAGCCACTGCTCTCCAAAATGAACATTGCTGCTCATCTGCAGTTTGCTAAAGATCACGTGGACAAACCAGAAGGCTATTGGAAGAATGTTTTGTGGACGGATGAGACCAAAATAGAACTTTTTGGTTTAAAAGAAAAGTGTTATGTTTGGAGAAAGAAAAACATGCATTCCAGCATAAGAACCTTATCCCATCTGTGAAACATGGTGGTAGTTTCATGGTTTGGGCCTGTTTTGCTGCATCTGAGCCAGGCCAGCTTGCCATCATTGACGGAGCAATGAATTCTGAATTATATCAGAGAATTCTAAAAGAAAATGTCAGGACATCTGTCCATGATCTCAAAAAAAGGTGGGTCATGCAGCAAGACAACGACCCTAAGCACACAAGTCGTTCTACCAAAGAATGGCTAAAGAAGAATAAAGTTCATGTTTTGGAATGGCCAAGTCAAAGTCCTGACCTTAATCCAATGGAAATGTTGTAGAAGAACCTGAAGTGAGCAGTTAATGTTAGGAAACCCATCAACATCCCAGAGTTGAAGCTCTTTTGTACGGAGGAATGGGCTAAAATTCCTCCAAGCCGGTGTGCAGGACTGATCAACAGTTACAGGAAACGTTTAGTTGCAGTTATTGCTGCACAGGGGGATCACACCAGATACTGAAAGCAAAGGTTCACATACTTTTGCCACTCACTAATATGTAATATTGGATCATTTTTCTCAATAAATAAATGACCAAGTACAACATTTTGTGTCATTTGTTCAACTGTGTTCTCTTTATCTACTTTTAGGACTTGTGTGAAAATACGATGATGTTTTAGGTCATATTTATGCAGAAATATAGAAAATTCTAAAGGGTTCACAAACATTCAAGCACCACTGTAGATGTGGCTGCAGTTAGATGTGTCTAGCGTTCTTCATTTGCTTATTTTTAATCAGGTTTCTATAGTATAGTAAAAAATGTATAAAATGTAGTTTAATCTTACTCATAATTCTTTCTTTATACACAAAACTCCATAGGAAATAGGTTTATTTTTTACCTGCTCTGACTCTTACTTATTCAGTTTGAAAGAATGTGTTACATTTTGCACAAATGTTTTTTTTAGTGGTATTAGCCTGGTCAGATGTAATACCAAATAAATGACTGTTCGTGGTATGCAGAGACTGTACATATTACTGAGATCTTATATTGTTATTAATTCATACAGTCATTTTTCCATACTTGCTTAATATACTTAGGGCTGCAGTAGGGTGGAGGGTATCCTGGCAGCACAGAGTGTAAGGCCTAATAAGTGTGTCATTCCCATGTCAACCAGTATGCCATTCTCCCAACAGTATCTGGAGAATATGCAAACTCCATACATGCAGCGGTTCAGTTAGGACTCAGGTTAAATAGGTTACATTGGATTCTCTCTCTCTCTCTCTCTCTCTCTCTCTCTCTCTTTGCAAATATATTGGGCTTTTGTTTTCATTTCTCTTCATTTTTTAATTTCGCATTTAATTTCAGACAGATGTTTTCAATCCCAATCGGAAGTGCATTCATGAAAGTGTCTGAATGTATGTACTCAATCATGGGAAGGAAAGAAAATTTGACCACATCATAAAAGTTTATGCACCATAAACTAGAAGTTGTGCCACACACTTTTCTAGGCCTATATTTAGAACAATGCTTCCCTCCCTTTATTATGACATGGTTACAAAAACACTCAGAAATGCTTTGAATGAACATTGTGGTTTGCCTATACAAGCGAATACACAGAAACAAAAATGTACAGCTAAGTAAAAACAGATCGCTATTGTAAATGTCTTGCAAGGTTTAGAATAAACATAACAGACATCGTGTGTCACGTTAAACATTTGGTTTCCATCCACTTAACTGTATAAACATTTACTTTGGAAGACGACTTCCTCTCATAAGCCTCAGGAATTGAGAGAAACTCCCTTCATATTGATTCCATTTGGTTAAAAAGGCAAGCACAGAGAGCTTCAAAATATTCTGGCATTTCCTATTATTCTATCTTTTCCAGGAATCTTCTAAGAACTGTTTGTATTTCATCCTTCTGAATAACTCTCTGAAACTGATTTGTCAACAATATAAAATGAAAGTCTGTAAATGTTTTAATCATCCCATGAAGCGTACATAATAAAAATGTACATAATATGACTATCCTGATCGCACTTCGTTTTAATGAGAGTTGGTCTGCACTGTGTTATTTTTTGGGTCAGTAGGGGGAGCTGTAACAAAATGTAACGTGTCTCCATTTATTTAACATTAATTGGTTTGATCCAAGGTTAAGCAACGCTACCTGGCTGTTGGGCACACACAAACGAGCTGTGTTATTTTTAAAGAGGATTTACTGTAGCTAATCTGCCTAACCCTAAGTGCCGTATCCAAAAACGAAATCATGTGGCTCTATTAGTTTTATTTATTTGGATTTTATTGTAAACACTTCTTTCCTTATATGTAGCCGCTTCTTTTGCTCATACTATGTCAAGGCAACCTTTGATCCCAGTAAAGAGAGGAAACATGGCCACACAGAGAGTTTAGCAGAGGATGTTTTATTCACTTCATAGTAAAGGATATTGAGTTTTTACCTCCTATCACAGTCCATGGAATGTTTCTCTCCACCTACATGGTTTTTTTCTCCAGCTAGTATCCTCCCACCACCCACAAAACATGCAAGTTGGTTTAAGTGTTCCTTTACACTACAGGTCTTTTGGGGTGTTCCTTGAATGTGGTGGTTAAGAGGATGGAGAACTGGGTGCACAAAGCCCGCTGATGAGGCATAATGAGAAAAGCCTGTGTGGTCCTAATCCACAGAAAACATTAATGCTGACTATGATAGAAAGAGGGGTGGCTCATAAGTTCATCAGGCTCATATTTAGGCCTGGTCAGAGTCCAGACTGGAATCATACAGAGAATATTTGGTCTCACATTGTGAAACCAAAGTCTCTGTGGGAAACACTTTTCAACTACTTGTCAACTGTTTGAAGCCAATACAACTGAGTGGAACAACACTGACCCTTCTATCTGTAAAAAAAACAGGTCTGCAAATTTACCCACAATACATAAACATTTAAGAAAAGCAAAGGGAAAGGCTACTGCATATAGGGTTTACTTTAATAGTTATTCACTATTGAGACCACTAAAAACTTTATTTTGGGTTTGACCAGGTCAGCAATAACAGAAATGCAAATACCAGAAAAGTTTTCATCTAAATCTGTCCACCTCTGCACACTGTCATACTGACTAGGGAATGGAGCAAAATATTTACACACAAGAATGCATATTATTCTGGAGGTGACTCAGTGGGTTAAATTATTGTATGTGGGTTCAATTGCTACATATTTATTATTACCCAAATAGTTGAGATGCTTTTCTATGCAAGCTCCCTGGACAAAAATGTGTGGATGTGGATGAAGTTGGAGGAGGTTCTGTATTCTGGGGGTGTTTTAAAGAAGTGGGTCCTTTGAACAACAATGTCTACCCTGAGCTGCTGGACAACCAAGTTTTGACTTTTGCTCATTATATTACTGAGGAACATAACATTCCTATCCCTGTATTCGAAGGTGAAAATTCTCACATTCACAGGGCTGCAAATGTGACCGATTAGCATGATGAACATTCAGGAGCAGTCACACATCTAGAATGGCCTGAGATGTGAATCCTCTTGAAAATCTGTGGGACTACATAGGACAACAAGACGCCAGGGATGGCACCCACAAAATCTGGCCAAGCTGTGCAAATTGTTTATGCTGAACATTGATATCGCCTACAGAAACCTGTCCCACCCATGCCAAATCAAATCACAGCTGTTATTCCTGTTTGTGGAGGTGTTACAAGCTATGAGGTATGTTTCAGTCACAGGTGAATATTTTTTTGGTCTGGTGAGCTTACATTAACAGATAAGCAGCAATACCGGAATACAATTTGATGGACTGTGTGTACATAGCATAAAAGCAGCATTAGACTAATTATGTACATGGATAATTTTGATGCATTCTCCTCTGTATATTGGCATTTATTTTTAACAAAGTGCTTATTTTTATAATTTTGGGTTGTTTTCTGTCCTCAACTGCTGTGGTCATCATGGCATGGCTGATTGATTCTTTTACATCAAAGCAAAACAGCTATTGCAAACTCCAATAACTACACATCCATCGCTCTTTGTGTTTACAGTTACAGGAACATGGAACACCAATCTCAGTCTCAATCACGTACCTAAAAACATTTGATCACAAAGGACAATTTTAAATCAGCTATTCATTTGTCTCAGTATTTAAGCTCAGTTGGAACTGGTACAGTTGACTGTACAGAAGATAAAAACCTGTATAGTTTATGTACGCAAAACCTAGAAATTAAAGGTGATATATGCTGTGCTTTCATGACTTTTAATCTGAAAAGAGTTGCTAAATGTTACGAATATGTAATAAATCACCCATTCACCTGGTGGTCCTAATACTTTTTCTCCTCAGTATGTAGCAGTACAGTGGTGATTGAAAGTCTGTGAATCCTTTAAATTTTCTATATTTCTGCTTAAATTCACTAACTTTGTGCTTAGTACCTCCAATAGTTAAGACTTTCATTTGTTGGTGAATTTAATATTCACTTCAAAAATGAGCAAGATTAAAATTAAACATGCTTTTGAATTCATTTTTAGAATCCATGGGAATCACTCAATATGATCAGATTGACCAACCAGTATGATCATACACTCGGTGACCAAAAGAAAAAAAACAAACCTACTTTGTGCATGAATTTAGTGATGACTTATATAACTGTACAATACCAGAGTGAAAGGAGAAATTTATTTGGGAACACTCTACAGCTTAAAGCAGGCTTTAGTACCCTATTGGGCCACTTCTAGCCTGAATACAAGGTGGGATACAGTTGGGCATGGAAGCATATGGGTTTCATACAGAGTCCTGCAGCATATTTAACTGGTGCCATGACACATTTCCTTTTGCTAAGTGCCTGGAAATGGTCCAGGCAGAGACACGGGGTGTGTAGTGAAGGTACTACGTGTGTCGTGAAGGTACTACGTGTGTCTAGATGGTAGACAATGAAACTGTGGGAGTTGCTTGTGCCATTGCCTGCCATGAGGGCGTGAACACACACAGCGAACACACTATGGACAGACCAATGAAGTGCCCCCACTCAAAGTCTGTCAACTGGGCAAAATGTCTTCAAGTGTGTCGTAGAGGGATATTTAGCAGTCAACGCTCTACCTCAAAGCGGTATCCTACCCAAAAGTACCCTCTCAGAGCCGTTTTATAGGGCAGTGAGGGAAGAACTTTTACACCCTCTTGTGGCAAAACCCAGTGTCTGTAATCATTTACATATCTGTTATTTTTTCAATGAGTATACTTTACATTTAATATTAAGATTTGGTATCAATATAGATAACCTTGTTCTTTTCCTACAAAAGTAATTTCATTGCTGATCATTCTCTCAGTTTAAGGGCAACTTTATTCATATAACTGCTCTGACATGCATTCTAGAACATCCAACAACTAATGTCTTCCACCTTACTGTTGTTAGTACAAGTTTGTCTTATCTGTTACCATGTCACCTTGTCATTTACAAATCAAACACAGCATAGCTGTACACTCGTATAGCTTTATATATTTCCTTCAAAAAAGTGTGACAAACCATGTGGCATTTTATCATTTAAACTTTTACAGCCAAGAATTTTAGTCTGTGTAAAAAAAAAAAAAGTTCCAGGAAGGCTTACAATATAAATTGTCAGTGTAAATGCGTGTAATACATTTCAATAGGCACGAAACTTCAGTGTTAATACTCATTGTTAATCACCAAATAATAAAGGTTACAGAACACAAACAGCAGTGTTATAGAAAAAGTGATTTTCTTTAAAAGTGCAACAAAATGAGTAGTCATAATCCAAAAACAAGGCATTCAAAAAAAGTGCTACAAAAGGCACAAGTGTGGTCAGTTAGACCTAGATTATCAGAGGCAGCGTAACAGCAGAACATTCCTTCATCTAGGAAGACCTGAAATGATCAATGAGCTTAGATACTACTCAAAGTAATTTTTTACATAACATTTTAAACTGAAGTAAACGTTCAACATTTGAAGGAGGCAGCAATACAATTATTCAAACAACCCTTAACAAAAAAACAAAAACAAAAAAAACCCCAAAAACACAAGATAGACATTTATACACACGGAAAACCCCATATTATTACACTCCTCTGTTATGGGTACAAATAAGTCAAACAAGAAGGGCACCATAAGGCACATTTACAATCCCTCAAACCATGTTAAATATCAGCTGAAGTCATAAAGCAGCCATCACTGACCATTACACTTAAAGTTAACGTCAGTTGGTGCAGCACCAGGGGGGAAAAACAACATTCCTCTCAAGAGGTTTAAATATTAACTTGAATTTTAAACCAGGATGCAGTGTGTGGAGGACATCAGGTGAGCTCTGAATGCTGCTCCTGGAGTCATGAAGGCAGTGTTCTGGTGTGTTACCATGGAAAAGAAAACAATAGTGACGAAATCCACAGACGAATGGGGCTTTGCTTAATAATTGAGGATCTGTACATCAAACAGGTCACACACCCCCTCATTGTCATCCAGGTTGAAGTTGTAATCCACACCCGGGTTGGGCGAGAGGCGCAGCAGGGGGAAGACTGCAGAAACAAAGGCAAATTAGTGCAGGTGCAACACAGCAAATACGACTCTTCCTTGACGGTTGAAAGGAGGTGCTGGCAGTGATTCAAAGCAGACTACTAAAGCGTTTTATATTGTTCCCGCCCTTCTAGAGCTTTTGGTGCACAAAAATTAAGATTGATTGGGACCTGTCAATTTTGTCACTGGGGAGTGAAGAGGAAAACAGAGCAGAGCAGCACAAGCATAATTAAAATATACAAAGAATGCATCTCCAGAATGGAATATAAACATTCATTTTCATATCCACTTAATACAATTTCGGAGCTGTCTGGAGCCAGGGCTCAACCAGTAGCACAGGGCAGGAACCAACTCTAGACAGGAGGCCAATCTGCATACTAAATAGTATGTCAGTTACATAATGAACCCACACAAAGACGAATGCTGTTTACTTTAAGAGCGAACAGCCAACATCTGATCATCAATGGGATTAATAGTGCACAAATTAGCACACCCACCCCTCTTAGACTTGAATTTATGGAACTTACCATCAGAAGACATGAGTTCATCTATGAGGTCAGCAACACCTTTTTGGAAAATACAAGCAACAAATAAGTCAAACAAGTTTAATTGGTTCAAAAAACTAATCCCAGTTGGCACTGATTAGCACTGATGTAGCATTGTGCAGTAGCATAGCTTTCCTCACCCTCTCTCTCTTCCTTCATTTGGTCTGCCGTGTTAAGGCGAAGCAGGTGTCCTACATCTAGCATGGACTGCATGTCTTGCCCACCCAGATCATCTGTCTGTGCTGATCCTCCAGTGCCAACAAGGGGCTCGTGCATCAATAAGCACTGGCTGCCAGGTGACTCAGGACGGCACTCTGAAAAGTAAACAACAGAAAAATAATAAAATGGGGTAAATGCAACTACATGGGTTTTTTTCCCCCCCTTCTTCTCTCCACATATTAAGCCTGTTTATCCTGCCCAGGGTCATATGGGTCCTCAGCCTATCCCAAAACTCACAGGCTGCAGTTGAGCTTGTAACCTGAACAGGGCAGCCAGTCCATCACAGGAAGGTCAACCAACACAACAGCACTCCACCAATCTGGGCTTTATGGCAGAGGGGCCAGACAGAAGCCTCTCCTCAGTAAAAGACACACGAAAGCCCACAGAGATGGCAAAAAAATTCTCAGACTGTGAGAAACAAGTTTCTCTGGTCTGGTGAAACAAGATTGAACACCATAAAGCCCAGACTGGTGGAGTGCTGCAGTAATGGTTGAAGATGGAAGGAGGGAAAAATTTACGAAAAACAAATGACCTTCTTACATTTGACTTTTATTTAATTGCAGACAGTAGGAACCCAAGATATTTCATGTTTTGCTTGGACAACTTAATTAGTTAATATACATCCAGTTCTGTATTGTAGTGCTTAAAAAAGGTTTGATAAAGTACTCCCTTGCCCATGTGGTTCTATCAGCCATTAATGAAGGCCAGACATGACTCCAGACTCCGGCCCCAGCAACCCAAGCCATGCAACCTGGTCTAAATCTAGTCAAAAGCCTGCGTAAATAAGTATGTCTTTAGCCTAGACTTAAAACTTTGGAGGGTGTCTGAATCTCGAACGAA
>JAJAGP010000825.1:267104-284591 GCA_025084515.1 Ancistrus triradiatus | reverse complement strand
ACTAACCTCAGAAACACACAGTCCAGGCAAAATGCCTCAGAAACAGAGTATAACCAATTACATCTAAACTGTACAACCAAAAACTCCTCAGAAACAAACAGAAAAACTAAAAATGCCTCAGAAACAAACAGTACAATCAATATTAAAAAATAAATAAAGAAATAAAGAAAAAAGACTATACAACCAAATTCACCTCAGGAACAAAAAATACAACCAAAAACGCCTCAAAAAAAAAAAAACTTAACCAAAAACACCTCAGAAACAGAGTACAACCAATTACATCTCAGTAACAGTACAACCAAACTCGCCTCGGCAACAAAAAGTACAACTAAAAACACTTCAGTTACAATCTGCCATCCACGTTTCTTAATCATATTCGAATGTATGAAGAATGGAAGATTGATTTTAATGTAAAGAACTGAACTAAATCTGTTAAATAATGAGAGGAAATCATGTTTCTCTACCATAGCTGTGTGTTACTACGTGAGCTTAAGTGTGCTGTAAGAATGAAGTGAGTATGGAATCATGTGTGTATGATTTCATATATTCAAACTGTGTGATGAACCCAGTCCACAAATCTCTAATATATTATATAACCTTATTATAACCATACTATAACCATATTATAACTGTACTGTAACCATACTATAACCTTGCTATAAACAGATGGAGATATGTGGGTTTGTCACAAGTCAGGTTTCCAGATTTTTTTGTTTAACCACACATGTGGTCACATCTTATGTTAGCATTATCAAACATTAGCATGAACATCCTGCTGAGCTAATCCTCGTTTGGGTGGACGACAGTGTGGCGTCTTGACGTGGCTGGAAGTGATCAAATAAATAAATCTGCTACAGTCAGACATGGAACACACACACACACGGCTGTTTGTAATTAGGTAAACATAAAGAGAAGCTCTTTGTGTTTGGTTGTGGTTTCTGTGTTGTTTTATACTAACCAGAACAATTTAAACCTCGAACCTCTAAGAGACCGAACATAAAGGAACTAAACAACCGACACTCCGTAACTCTACAATCACACAGCATTAACTCCAAAGTGTGTAGAGACTGATTGTGATAAGTAACACACAGCTCTGTTTCAACACAACTATCAACAGTTACACAAGAATTCAGTTAATTAGTTAATTATCCTGATTTATTCTAAAATAAACATGTTCATAATGAAAACAGCACCAGTGTTTCTGAGCTAATTAATAAGTAAATAAATTATATTCCAAAATAACTTTATAATCACCTAATTATCCCAGTTTCCTGAAATTTGAGAGAGAGGATGATAATAATAATAACAACAATAATAATAATACATTTTATTTGTAATGCACTTTACATTTCAAAGAAATCTCAAAGTGCTACAGCGTAAAAGGCAATAAAATCAGAAGCAAACATTTAGAAACAAGTAGATAAAAGCAACAAAAATACACACAACATAAAGATGCATAAAAATGTCCTAGTAGGCCTTTTTGAATAAAAAAGTTGTCAGTTGTTTTTTAAAAGACTCCACGCTCTGTGGTGCCCTCGGGGAGTCTGGGAAGGCATTCCACAGACGTGGGGCAACAGCTTGAAAAGCCCGGTCTCCCATAGTGCAGAGTTTGGTCCGGGGCTGATGAAGGCAGTGGGTGTATGTTGAACGAAGATATCTTGAGGTATTGTGTGGGGTAAGGAGCTCTTTGAGGTAGGGCGGGGCGTTTCCATGGAGACATTGGTGAGTGAGAAGGCAGAGTTTGTATTGGATTCTGTAGTGGATGGGTAGCCAGTGTAGAGTTTGAAGAACGGTTGTGATGTGGTCGTGCCTCCTCGTCAGGATCCTGGTGACACAGTTCTGGATCTGCTGAAGCTTCTTCAGGCTCCTGTCAGGGATCCCGGGAAGGAGGGCATTGTAATAGTCCAGTGTGGAGGAGACAAAGGCATGGACCAGTTTTTCAGCGTCCAATTGGGAGAGGGAGGGGAGGAGTTTTGCTATTTTTTGAGATGGAGGAAGGCGATTTTGGAGAGGTGGCGGATGTGATAGTCAAATGATAAGTGTGGGTCAAGTTTGACACCTAGATTTGTAACAGAGGAAGAGAGGGGAATGCTGTGGCCAGAGACAGTGATATTACTGATGAGAGCTGCCTGGGTCTGATGTGGGGTACCTATGAGGATGGCTTCTGTTTTGCCGCTGTTTAACTGAAGGAAGTTCTTTGACATCCATGCCTTAATCTCCTCCAGGCATGCAGTGAGAGCTGGTGGTGTGGCTGGGGTGGAAATGGGATCTGTTTTTAGATACAGCTGGGTGTCGTCTGCATAGGAGTGAAATGATAACCCATGTTTCCTGATGATGTGGCCCAGGGGGAGCATGTAGACAATAAACAGTACTGGTCCAAGCACTGACCCCTGAGGGACCCCACAGGTGACAGTGTGGGGAGATGACCTCGCCTCCCCCAGCCCCACCTTCTCAGCTCTGTCGATGACGTAATGACTGAAGCCTTGAGGATGGTCCCATAGACACCAACTAAGGTGTGAAGTCGATTAGCAGATTTATGTCCACAATATCGATGGCAGCGCAGGAGATCCAGACTATGAGGAAGGAGTGACGGGGAGCCCTGGTCGCACCATCAGCAGAATCATTGGTAAACTCTAAGGTTCACTCTACTCTCTACAGTTGTGTGTATGGAGGTGGGTGATGAAGCTGGTCTGCAAACAACTTTGTCCCTAGAACCTTCGAGAGAATGTGCAGGTTGGAGATGGTTCTGTATTTTCCCAGGTTTTCAGGATCTAGTGAGGGTTTTTTTCAGGTGGGACGAATAGAGCAAGTTTTAGGGGCTGGGGAACTTGTCCAGTTTTGCAGTGATTTATATTTATTTTTTGCAGTATGAGTGGCTAATAACGGAGTTTCCTTTTGCTATTATTACGCTGTTGAGAAGAGGATCAAGTGAACAGTGGAGGGCCTCAATTTTTTGAATATTTTCTCCACTCTTTCTGTGTGGTGTCAGTGAATTGAGAGAGTATGGTCACTGGCTCCCCTTTTTGGAAGTCCTGTATCCTGGTGGAGGTGTGGAAAGTTAACGAAAAGGCAAGTGAAAGATTTTACCCTTACCTTGTTGTAAAAGAATGTCATAAACCTGTTACAACACAGGGGGGGGGTGTTTCTTCCTGTGTGTAGTGTGCCTCCGCATTTGCGTGGTCGCGGCGAGCAAAAAAAAAAAATCAATTGCCGCTCTCATCGCTCTTTGCACGCAAACATGCGTTGCAGGGGTATATGGTTTGCAGAATTATTGCTAATTTTGTTGAGAGTAGGAGTGAGACTAGCTTGTGGGCTAGAGCTTTAGAAATAGCCTTTTGATGGTCCCGGTAAGCCTGCTTTGGGACTCCATGGCCGGTTTTGAGATATACGGGTCAGTCAAAAGGACAAACGTCCATTGTCTTCATTCTCCCAGCTCGTCATGAACCACGCTGCGATCGGAGGAGACTGGTTCTTGGATTTTCATGGAGCATGGGACTCAAAGGATGTTGTGAAGGCCAGTATTATATAGTCAACAGAGTCTTAAGTTGATTTAAGTGTGTAGTAGTTTGACAGTTCTTTTCTATCCTACGGAGAGTGGCCGAATTGATATTTTTCAGGTTTCTAACTGGATTAAGCGTTTAGGTTTGGGGGAGTGTAAGCATGTTTAAAGACCGCTCCATAGAGAAACCTTATGATCGGAAACATACATCCCACGGGAGATTGGTTATGGGGGCAGATCAGTGATACCAAGTCAAGGGTGTATGCCCCTTATTTGTGTGGGCACATCAACATCCGCTTTTAGGTTGCACACACTCAAGAAGCTCCAAAACCTTTCAGTAGATTGACTTGGTTGGTGAGTTCCATGTGGATTTAAAATCTCCAATTATGATTATATTGGATGTTTGTTTGCACAGAGTGTGTCATCAGGTTCTGTAATTTCTGGGTTGTTTTTTGGGGGGACGGTAGATCAGTAATAGTGTTTGTAGTTGTTTTTGAGCATATTTGAATAGATGCATCAATGGTGGACAGCTTGGGGCAGAGGAAGAGGGTACAGTTTGGCAGGTCCTGTGAGTTTCTGATGTTTGCACTACCATTAACCATCCTCTTGGTTTGCAATGTCTTAGTGAAACTAGTTCAGTAAAATGTTTAACACTGTATAATGATCTGAATAAACATCAAACCCCTGGATCATTATGTAGAATAACTGTAACTCTTCCTCTCATTGGGGTCCAAACAAAACTAATCTGCCCAACTTCAGTATAATGCAAAATTTATCACCTACCATTATTCTCTGACTCTACAAAATTAGTGTTCCTATCACGCCAGTTCTATTGATGCTACACTGCTTCACATTCAGTTTACAATTCTTCGGTTAACATATAAATCTCTAAATGATCCACCACTTATCCGAGCTCTTGCACCCCTACAGCCCTGTCTGGACACTTAGGTTCTCTAATACAGGTTATCTGTCCCAAAATTTGGATTGTCCACTGCTGGGGGAAGTCTTTCCGTATCATACCCCCCAAACTATGGAACAAATGACCAAACTGTTCCTCACTTTCCTCCTTCAAAAATCAGCTCAAATCCAACCTCTTCTTCCTTCTGCTTATTGATTAATTGATTAATAAGGTGCTTCATAACTGGAAATTACTATTATTATTAATACTATTATTAATATTATTATTATTATTATTAGTAGTAGTAGTTGTAGTAGTATTACTATTATCACGTCAACATTTACATATTGGAATCTTGCTATTGTCTATCTTCCTTATACTGTGTGCTGTACTGTTCTGTACTGTGCTGAGGCAACAAGGTGAATTTCCCCACTGTGGGACTAATAAAGGATTATCTTATCTTATCTTATCTTATCTTATCTTATCTAAAAACTGTTAGGATCCATGCCCCCAGTTTTTTGTTTTGTTTGCGGCGATTGGGGGCTGGACTACATTGCCCACAATTCACCCCCCAGACTAAGATGGCCACGCCCTGATGAACGCTGGCTGTTTCGCGTTGGTGTTGGACTCTTTTATTGGTTGTTTGCTGTTAATTGCTGCTGCGCGTGGCTGGGGATTCTGTACATAAGCTCCTGGTTTCCCCAGTCGCGTAGCGGTAGCATTACGTCTCGATATTTATGCGAGTGTTGTGGGTGTTTCTCGTTCATGCCATGTTATGCCATGTTGCGGTTACGCTAACCTAACCTAGCCACACCACGTTCTTCAAGCCAAGCCAAGCCACACCATGCCACGGACGTGGACCTCCCAGAGCACGTCCTCACCCACCAGACACGACTCAAAGGCCGCATCGTTCGCCGAGGACGCTCGGCACGCTGCTGCCCTCATCAGGGCCATCATGCGCGCCGTCTTGCCCTTCTATGATGACATTGCAGGCACCACCTCGCCCGCTGCGGACGTCCAGGGAGCCACGTCGCCCACCGAGGATACTTTGCACGCCGCCTCCGTCACCATGAGTATCGTGAGCTTCACCCCTCCAGCTGAAGAGGGGACCAGCACCAAGTTCACCAGGGATCCTAAGGCCAGTACCGTAAAGGAGCCATTTCGCCTAGTAGTCCCGCCTATGCTTACTCTAGGCCCGTTCTCGAGCTAGTCACCCCTCGTAACCTCGTAACCTTAATGTGCTGCTGGTAACTCGTTGTACCAAACCCATTTCCAGGCAAATGGCGCCCATTATCGAGTCGCTAGTGCCATGTAGCTCAGTGTCTGAGTGCTTCAGACCCCCTGGTTTGGTAGATGAGCCATTAGCTCGCACAACTCGGGTCCCGAGCCCGCAAGCCCCTTTTCCAGGTCTCCCGCGCCTCTCAGCCTCGCTAATGAGCAGCTAGCGCCATGCAATTCGGCGTCAGTATCCGCTAGACCCTTTTCCAAGCCCGATGTGCGCTTTAGCCCTGTATATGAGCCGCTGGCGCTGTATAGTCTCGGTTGTGCACTTGCTAGCCCCGTCTCCGAGTTCACCGCGCCACGTAGTCTTACCACTGAGCACGTTAGTCCAGTTCTCAAACATGCTAGCCTCGTGTCGCTGCCCATCATGCCTGGTAGTTTCCATAGATGAGCTGTTCATGCCTCGTAGTACCGTGTCCGAGCTGCTGGCATCCAGTGATTCCGTTTCCGAGCCAGGTCGCCGAGTTTTCGAGCACACTAGCCCTGCGTCGGTGCCCGCCTTGCCTGGTAGCTCTGCTGTTGAGTCGTTCATGCCTCATAACACTGCGTCTGAGAAGCTAGCTCCCCGTTATCCCGTCTCGGAACCCGTTAACCCCGTTCACAAGCCAATTAATCTCGCTAACGCGTCGTTAGTGCCCCGTTGCTGTCACTTAGTCCCGTGTCTGGGCCTTTATGGCCACCTAGTCCCTCGTCTGGGCCTTTAGGGCCACCTAGTCCCTTGTCAGGGCCTTCAGAGCCATTTTCTTCTGTGTCTGAGCACCCTGCGCCGTTGAGCCCCATCACTGAGCCACTAGCATTGTGTAGCCCTGTGTCTGGGCATGCTAGCCCTGTTGCTGAGCTCGCCGTACAGCTCCGCTCTGTAGATGTGCTGTTCATGCCACATAACTCGTTATCTGGCCATGCTATCCCCGTCTCTGAGCTGGTTTCGCCAGTTAGTTCCATAGACGAGCCGCTAGCAACCACTTTTCTTGTCGGCTAAGCTCACTAACCCCGTCTCCGAGCTTGTTTCGCTGGTTAGCTTCATAGATTGTTGACGCTAGCAACCATTTTCTCATCGCCTGAGCCCGCTAGCCTCATCTCTGAGCTTGTTTAGGCGATTAAGCTCCATACATGAGTCGTTATAGTGCCATGTTTTATTGTCGCCTGAGCCCGCTAGCCCCGTCTCCGAGCTTGTTGCACTGGGAAGCTGTATGGATGAATCGCCGGTGCCCAATAACCCTGCACCAGAGCTCGTTAGCCTTCATTCTGTCCCTGCTAGCCCGATATTGGTGCCTGACACGTTAGTTTGCCCCGCTGATGGGTCTTTAACGCCCTGTAGTGCCGTACCTGAGCCGGGTGCTAATCACAGGTCTGCGTCGGAACCTGCTGACAGGATCTGGAGGCTCGTCGCGCTCATCCACTCGGTAACCCGACTGTCGGTTCCCCGTGGTCCGTTGTGGCTGCCCTTGGTTCTTCTGTCCTATCTGTGTGCGCTGCCGAGCCCCATCTCCGAGCCTGCCACTACAGCACCTGAACTTGTCGCGCTACCTGATCTCGTACGCACGTCGATTGTTAGTTATTTATTCGTTTTTTTGTGTTCTATAGTGTCACCGTCACTAGCATTGCTTACTTATGACTTCAGTACACTTTTGAACATTAAAAGCAAATCCACTCACCTTTTTTCGGAAGTTATACAACAGCTCCACCTGGCCGATAGAGATTCTAAGGAACGCAGACCATAACAATGGAGACAAGCCTCCCAGGAGAAATCCTAAGAAGAAACATCGGGGAAAGCGGCCGGAGTCCGTAACAGACTGCGTAAGAGAGCATTTCATCCTCCACTGCCCTGTATCCTGCTTGCAAATGTTCAATCCTTGGACAACAAGCTGGACGACATCAGGGCTCGTATACGCTTCCAGAGGGACATACGCAACTGTAACATTCTTTGTTTCACGGAAACATGGCTTTCACCTATGATTCCAAATCTCGCTGTCCAACCAGCTGAAACATTCTCCGTGTTTCATATGGACAGGATGGAGGAATCAGGGAAAACAAAAAGGTGGAGGTGTATGTTTCATGATGAACAACAAATGGTGTGACCCGAGGAATGTGTCTGTTCTGTCGCACTCCTGTTCACCAAACTTGGAACACCTGGAAATCCTGTGCCAACGTCACTACCTGCCTCGGGAGTTCTCTTCAGTTATCACCATAGCAGTTTATATTCCACCACAAGCGGATACGGACAATGCGCTAACCTCGCTGCATGACACCATCAGCAAAAACACCCGGATGCAGCCCTCATTGTGGCTGGGGATTTTAACAAGGCAAACCTCAAACGAGTTATGCCAAACTTCCATCAACACATAACCTGTCCGACCAGGGGAAATAACACACTGGACCATTGTTACACGCCGTTAAAAAATGCGTACAAAGCCACCTCTCTACCGGCATTCGGTAAATCTGACCACGCCGCCATCTTCCTCATGTCAGTATATGCACAGAGGATAAAACAGGAGGCTCCGGTGACGAAAGAGATCAGACGCTGGTCCACCCAATCAGAGGACATGCTACAGGACACGCTGAGTGATGTAGACTGGGATATGTTCCGGGCGAACTCTGATGATGTCGATGAGTTTACGGATGTGGTTACGAGCTTTATTTCCAAAGTGACTGATGACATCGTTCCCATGGTGACGGTTACGGTCTTTCCGACTCAGAAGCCGTGGATCGATGGATCAATCCGTGAGGCTATAAAAGCACGTACCACTGCGTACAACAGTGGAATAAGCTCCGGGGATATGTCTTTGTACAAGGTGGAGTCATATAAAGTAAGGAAAGCAGTGAAGGCAGCTAAGAGGGGGTATAAGGACAAAGTCGAGGCTCAACTGTGTGACGGCGACAGCAGACGGATGTGGCAGGGACTCCGGACTATTACTGACTTCCAGAAAAATACACACATCTCAACGCTTGCGGATCACTTCACTGGTAGAAGATGTAAACACCTTCTATGCACCTTTTGAACTCAATAGTGCAAGCGCTAATACCGTTAGCATCGCTAGCTCCGTGATTAACACTTGCACTGCTGTAACGTGCGACTTCAGCAGTGAGGACTGTCCAATCATCATCTCAGAGCATGACGTGAGGAAGGCTCTGTCACGAGTAAACAGCAGGAAGGCAGCTGGCCCAGATGGCATTCCTGGGAGGGTGTTAAAATCATGTGCCAACCAGCTATCTGCTGTATTTACCACCATTTTCAACCTCTCCCTGGCTTACTCTGTTGTCCCTAGATGTCTCAAGACGTCTACCATCATCCCTGTACCAAAGAAGACCAACCCTGCTTGCCTTAATGACTACCGCCCTGTAGCTTTGACCTCTGTTGTAATGAAGTGTTTTGAGAAACTCATAAAAGACTTAATTTGCTCATCCCTGCCGTGTTCTCTAGATCCTCTCCAGTTCGCCTATCGTAGAAATAGGAGTACTGATGATGCCATATCATTCATCCTACACACCGTCCTCTCCCACATGGACATCGGTAAGGGGAATTACGCACGACTGTTGTTCGTTGATTACAGCTCAGCATTCAACACAATTGTCCCCACCATATTAGTAAGTAAGCTTAGGAACCTGGGGCTAAGCCGTCCACTGTGTTCTTGGGTCCAGAGCTTCCTGTCTGACAGACCACAAGTGGTGAAGTTGGGGAAATTTACATCTGGGTCCTTAACCCTTAATACTGGTGCCCCACAAGACTGCGTCTTAAGCCCTCTGCTGTACTCTCTATACACTTATGACTGCACAGCTAACCACATCTCCAACACCATTGTGAAATTTGCCGACGACACAGTGGTGGTGGGCCTGATCTCTAACGATGATGAGGTGGAAAAGCTGACATCATGGTGCAATGATAACAACCTGGAGCTGAATGTCTCCAAGAGGAAGGCGATGATTGTGGACTTCAGGAGGGAGAAACAGCGCATTCATTACAAACCACTTTTAATCAGCGGAACCACGTCGAGAATTTGAGCAGTCATAGGTACCTTGGAGTCCATATCTCTGAAGACCTAACTTGGTCCGCACACATCTCCATAACAGTGAAGAAGGCACGGCAGTAAATTACAAACTACTGTCATATATTTTGTAAAATTTTTAAATTATTCTCTTGTTCATTCTGTTTAAGACTATTACTTATTTTTATTTCATTTAAATTTATAATTCTCTAAGTTACCGCACAGTCCTAGAGAAGTCACTTTACATTTCACTGTCCCTTTGTACCAACTACAAATGAACATGTGACAAATAAATCTTGAATCTTGAATCTTGAAATGCTTTTTACGGAGACTCCTTCCTTCCCCGAGCGGTGTGTTTGGGATGATTGTCATGCTGGAAGCCCAGCCACGTTCCATCTTCAATGCTCTCACTGATGGAAGGAGGATTTGGCTTAAAATCTCATGATACATGGCCCCATTTATTCTTCCCTAAACACGGATCAGTCGTCCTGGTCCCCTCTGCAGAAAAACAGCCCTAAAGAATGACATTTCCACACCCATGCTTCACAGTAGGTATGGTGCAACTCAGAATTCCTCTTCCTCCAAACACGGCGAGTTGAGCTTTTCCCCAAAAGTTCTATTTTGGTTTCATCTGACCACATGATATTCTCCCAGTCCTCTTCTGGATCATCCATATGCTCTCTGGCAAACGTTAGACGGGCTAAACATGTACTGGCTTAAGCAGGGGGGCACATCTGGCACTGCAGTATCTGAGTCCCTCTCGGCGTAGTGTGTGTTACTGATGGTAGCCTTTGGTTACTTTGGTCCCAGCTCTCTGCAGGTCATTTCAGCAGGTCCCTCTGTGTAGTTCTGGGATTTTTGCTCACCGTTCTCATGATCATTTTGACCCCACGGGATGAGATCTTGCGTCTTGTATGGTCTTGTATGTCTTCCAGTTTCTTACAATTGCTCCCACAGTTGATTTATTCACACCAACCTGCTTGCCTATTGTAGCTTCACTCTTCCCAGCCTGGTGCAGGTCTACAATTTTCTTCATGGTTTCTTCATGGTCCTTTGACAGCTCTTTGGTCTTGAGTTTGGAGTCTGACTGTTTGAGGCTGTGGACAGGTGTCTTTCATACAGAAAATGAGGTCAAACAGGTGCTATTAACACAGGTAACAAGTGGAGGACAGAAGAGTTTCCTAAAGAAGACGTTACAGGTCTGTGAAAGTCATAAATCTTGCTTGTTTGTCAGTGACCAAATACTTATTTTCCACCATGATTTATAATTGAATGCTTTAAAAATCCTACAATGTGATCTCCTGGATTTTTTTTATTTTGTCTCTCATAGTTGAAGTGTAGCTATGATGAAAATTACAGACCTCTCTCATCTTTCTAAGTAGGAGAACTTACACAATCAGTGGCTGACTAAATACTTTTTTGCCCCACTGTAAGTATTCTCTACTGCTGAAACTGCTGAACCTGTTATCCAAAAGGAAAGGAAAGTTACACACAACCAACGGAATGTAAGACTACACAAACTTTAACCGTTCAGAGGACAAAGGTCAGCCTTCATCTCCAACCTGTCTGAGATCTGTGGATTATTCTGTATTCTGAAGTGAGCTCAGCTCCTCATGTGACCTCCAACACACACACATACACACACACACACACACACACACAGTGAGTGGAGATGACACATCAGTGAAAATATTTCCTTGGTGTCTCCACGGAAACTGAGAGCTGTGGGATTGATCTCTGACCTCCATGAGTTCATCAAAGCAATAAACACTCAGGAGAGCCGTTAGTGTCCAATAAGGGTCTAATGACTCTAGTAAATGTTTAGACAGCAATAAACACACACTCTCTCTCATACACTCGCATGCGCACACACACACAGGAAGTCCTGATAACACTGTTCAGCTCTGTTCGGTTTTTATTGGCCATAATGTTTTAATTGATTGGTTTGAATAAACAACTTGTTGTCTTCTTTGCTTTATTTAACATATAGTTACTGTCAGGGGTGCAAATACGGGCTCCCATAAGGTTCTGCTCAAAGCCCTTTATTTTTAGTTTATATATCCAGAACCAGGGACGTGTAATCAATCATCTATAAAAGTACTTTATATAGATTTAATTGTGTATATTCAGTTTCGTTTATTCTTGATACTGTTCCCAATAAATTCTCAGTAAAATCTTTAAGACAAGATGGTGAAAGAAAGGCTAATGAGAATACTGAGAAAGAAAGAAAGAAAGAAAGAAAAAAAGAAAGAAAGAAAAAAGAAAGAAAGAAAGGAAGAAACAGAAATAAATAAAGAAATATAGAAACAATAGAAAGAAAGAAAGAAAGAAAGAAAAAAAACAATAAAAAGAAAGAAATAGAAAGAAAGAAAGCCTAGAGAGAATAATGAGAAAGAAAGAAACAATAGAAAGAAAGAAAGAAAGAAAGAAACATTATAAACAAAGAAAGAAAGAACAAAGAAAAAAAGAAAAACCAATAGACAGAAAAAAAGGAAGAAATAGAAAGAAAAAAATAGAAAGAAAGAAAGGTTCTGCTCAAAGCTCAAAGAATCAGGGACTTGTAATTATGTAATCTATAAAGGTATTTTATATACATTTAGTTGCATGTATTCAGTTTTGTTTATTCTTGCCACTGTCCCCACAAAGTCTCACTTAAATCTTTAAGAACAACATGGTGGGCAGAACCTCCTCATCTCCGCATATGTGTGCTTGTCTGTGTGTGTGTGTTAGTGTATACCTGCGATGGCCTGCAGGAGGCCACACACGTTGAAGATGCTCTTCCTCATGATGCTCTGGAAGCAGATGGTGAAGATGGAGGTGAAGGCCACGGCACTCAGCAGCAGGATTCCAGCGGCCAGGAAGATGGACGCCGCCTGCCAGAAACCGCTCGCTATCTCATCAAAGGTCAGGGCGTACGGGCCACACATGACCCCGCCCACAAACACGCACCGCCCAAACAGGCCCAGCGTGGGGCGGTACGCCTCGCCCGAGATCTCGTGGGCAGAGTCTGGGTTGCGCGGGAATCCCACTAGCCAATCAGTGCTGAGGAACGCGATGAGCTCGCTGAAGGCGGCGGCGATGCTGAGCAGCGTCCAGAGCATGGAGCGACACGTCACAATCACATGACACATGGTGATGTCACACAGAGAGGGGCGGGGTGGGTACGATCCAGGAAGTGCAGCAGGAAGTGTTGTGAGTGAACCAGCCACTCCAGGTCACGTCCCAAACCACAATGGTCCTGATCGCTCTGTTCCTCCTGCTGTCCTCAGTTCCTACATCCTACTGAAAGAGAGAGATCAAGACATCAGGGCCTAAGGTGATCAGGTTTAGGATCCTGTACACGAACACAGTTTACACAGTAACACAAACAGATCATTATTGAGTGTAAAGAGTCAATCAATTCATCAAAATTTATTTATATAGCACCTTACAACAACAAAAGTCGACCAAAGTGCTGTACATAATCAGAATATAGCATGCAATTTGTAGTGAAGGCATTTAGATGTCAAAAGCCATGAACACTTAAAAGAACAGTTAAAAGAATAAACACTCAGTAATACTTAAACATACCAGCACTATTGGCCCCTTTCCCCGATCCAAACTCTGAAACTGGAGGGAAGGGGAAATCTCCTGATGGAACACAGTTTGGTACAGAGCTGATTCCCAATGCTGAGTCACCTCAGTTCGTATCCCACCCCAGGTGAGGTGAGGTAACGTTTCAATGTTGGTTTCAGGGGACCAGAGTCCGTGGGTCCACTTCATACAGATAATGATATTGCTTTGATCCACCACAAATAAAACTGTGTATAATATTCACTGCTTTTCTCATATTTGGGTCTTCGTTGTCTGTATGGCTTCACCTTATCAAGGGATCTGACCTTCCTTCACATCCCCACAGTTCCTCGAGTCAGGGTCTCTCTTCTGAATCTTTTTTTTTAAGAACTATTACAGAGTAAATTCAGACCTGAGGCTTTTATCAGAGCCCCAGCAAATCATCTGGAATATTTCTCTCAACCAAACCAAATCAAACCAAACTAAACCAAACCCAAGCAAAACACACGGAATTAAAAAACTAAACCAAAACACACCAAATCACAACAAACTAAACCAAACCAAACTAAAAACTAAACCACACCAAACTAGACCAAACCATACTAAACCAAACCAAAATAAAAAAACTAAACCAGATTACACCAAACTAGACCAAACCAATATAAACCACACCAAACTAAACCAAACCAAGTCCAACTAAAGTAAACCAAACTAAACCCAGCCAAACCAAACCAAACTAAAAAAACTAAACCACACCAAACCAAACCATACTAAACTAAACCAAAATAAAAAACTAAACCAGCCTACACCAAACTAAACCAAACCAACTCAAACTAAAGTAAACTAAACCACACCAAAGTAAAATAATAAAACTAAACCAAACCACACCAAACCAAACTAAAATAAAAAACTAAACCAAACCAAATTAATCAAATTAAAATAAAAAACTAAACCAAACCACACTAAACTGTGGTACTGTGGGACTGTGGTAGCCTAGCGATTAAGGTACTGGACTACGGACCAAAAGGTCCAGGGTTCAAATCCCACCTCTGCCAAGCTGCCCAATTGCTTGTAAGATTGTAAGACTGTATCAATTGGAAGTCGCTCTGGATGAGGGCGTCTGCTAAATGCTGTAAATGTAAAATGTAACTAAACCACACTAATCTAAACCAACCAAATTAAATTAAAAAACTAAACTAAACCACACTACACTAAACCAAACTAAACCACACCAAACTAAACTAAACCAAACCAAGGAGCCGACTCACCTACTGACAGACCACAGTCCGGTGTGTGTGGAATCATTGACTGACCTCATCACACACAGCAGATGTGAATATGTGTGTGAGTATGGGTGTGTGTAAGGGTGTAATTTACTTCCCTCCTACAGTGACCAACAGTCTGTCTGCAGCTGACATCCGTGTTTACCTTTATCTCTGAACACACACACACACACACACACACTCACACACACACACACACACACACTGAGATGAATGGTCTCAGGTTTCTTCTCTCTGTAATCTGTAAGGTCGGGTCTGAATTCGATCTGTGTTCCTCTACCTGCATCAACATCTCTCTCCATCCTGACCTAAATCCCCCTGAGGGTCGAGTCCGATCTGCAGCTGAACCCCAACAATTTGGCTACAGCCATGACCAAATCCATCCGGCTGCGTCCCAAATCCCACACTGTATTAAATCACTGCACATGCTGCTTTATCTCAGTGGGTGGCCTTACCTACAGGAGCAGGAGGAGTATGGGTCCATGGGTCCAGCTGTTCAGTCTGGTTCCTCTAAACCTGGTCTTAACCATAACCCCAGTCTCTTAACGCCCCCGAGGACGATGTGCCAAATGCCAGCGAGTGCCTCCACACAACATGTGGATGCCAACCGCCAGTTTATTCCAGCAGGCCAGACCAGTATAGAGAAAATGAGTCCACATGGAAGAATGGACTACTCTCACCATGTCCGTCTGCTCCCAACAACAGACAGAGGCGCTCATTCATCTTTATCACCATTTATTGTTCGATTTTAAGATGATGAGGACAGAAATAATGGATTTGTTTATCAGCATTGTTTGAGGTAAAATGGTTCCATTCTATGGTTCCCTCGCTGCTAAATTGTCATCATCAGACTATGGGCTTCAGTCCTGTCACGCCCACCGGCCGCCCGGCTCGCTGCACCTCTTGATCACGCGCACCTGTTCTTCGTTTCCCTCGTCATTTCCCTCACTATATAACCCTCACTCTGTTCTCACTCCTTGTGGATTCACGATGTACCTACCCTGTCTCACCACCCTGTCTGTTTCGTGTGCAAATAAACCACCTCACCTGCCAGTAAGCTCGCGTTTGTCTCCTGCTTCCCATCCACCGGCTTCGGCCGTTACAAGTCCTAACAGAATTTATCAATAACTGATTATTATACAGAAAATAAACACAAATATATTAATTGATCAGCTTTAGTTTATTAAAAAAGAAAGTTTATTTCCATTCAGTAAATAAAATATTTATAAGGCAGACTGTTACTAAGATCCACTATTCTACCAACAGCAGCAAATCAGAGTGAGATCCCAGTGTTAGAACCAAAGTGCAGAATCAACGCTATCAGTTACATGAATCAATCAGTGATTCTAAATTAAACGTATGAAGATAGAGAAAGAAAAAAAAAAAAAGAAAAATATAAAGAAAAAAGTAAGAAACATATATAGAAAGAATGACAGAAAGAAAGAAACAAATAAGCAATAGAAAGAAAGAAAGAAACAACAGAAAGAAAGAATAATAAAAAAACAATAGAAAGAAAGAAAGAATGAAGAATATAGCTAGATAGGAAGAAGCTATGCATGTTAAAGAAGGAAATAAATATAGACAAAGAAATAACGAAAGAAAGAAATAAACAAAGCAAGCATAAAGAGAAACAAAAAATGTATTTTTTTTAGCTGAAGCTCTTAATGTGAATGTTCTGCGTCAGGTATGTCAAAGTCGGAGTTCTAGATCATCAGCAGCTCGGTCGGGTTAATCAGAGCCGGGCTTATCAGATCCATGAATGAAGCTCCGATCAGCCGGGGATGGTGTTTAATGAGAGACGCTGAGTTTAACACCAGCAAACGCCATGAAGGAAATCAGGAAGAAGGAGCTGCTGGAACCGGCGGAGCTGCTGATGCTGTATAACTCTCCCGGAACATTTCTGACTGATCCATCAAACCAAACCCAGCTAGAAGCTGCTCCAGCATTCCCGGGTGATGGGATGATTGCCTTGAACTGCGCCAGAGCGCGTTTGTCCCCTGTCCCCTGTCCCCAACCGCGTGCTGGCTAGCACTCACATTAGGTTCAGTAATACGCGCTCCGGGATGCTTTCATCATGCTTTCATCATCACAAAACACACTCACTCAGCACACTTCATGGTTGTACAGATGTGATGGGGTAATCACATACTTTTGTGCGTTTCTTTGGTTTTGTTTTGTGCGCGCTAATATCCAGCTGCCTCCGTAAAAAAATCTTCTGACGTGCAGCACAAGATTATAAGGCTTATTAGGGCTGTGTGTCAGTGCGAACAAAGAAAAACCAAAGAAAGGCACAAGGGTAGGCCATTACCCCATCAAATCTGTACAACCATGCAGTGTGCTGTGCTGGGTGAGCGCGTATCGTGATGATGAAAGTGTGCCAGAGCGCGATTAGCGATCACGCTACATACGTGCCGTGCAGGAGTCCAGCGAATCAGGCTCCGGCCCACCTCTTTCAAGCGTGATGAAGAACGAATCGTGCCCTGGCATGATTTGGAGCACTCACACTAGTCAAACGAACCGTGCTTTAGGTGTCAAACGAATTGCCAAGTGTGAGTGCACCCTTAAACGGATCTTCAGTCTCGTTGCTCTTCAGTCGAGCTGTGGATCCATTAAGACCTTTGGTTTAAACTACTGACTTTATTTTTTTATATCTCTGATTTTCCAGCTTAAATCCAAATCCTGGTTTGTGAGGGTGATGGACCTCGGCTCATTGGTACCATCAGGCTGCTCATTAAGAGCTTTGGCTAACAAAATATAAATCGATTGTATAAACTCACTACAATTAATTTATTTTACTTGTATAATTATAACATTGCTGCCTGGTTAGGGCTGGTGTTGTTGCTATGGTTACGTGTGTATGGGGTTAAGTAATACTTACAGAGCTTCGGTCAGTGTCATTATTGGGCAATATTGGCACTCCTAGAACGGCTCTCAGCCAATCAGATTGACTGAGCGTCTCACTCACACACACACACACACACATACACACAC
>JAJAGP010000825.1:117104-264604 GCA_025084515.1 Ancistrus triradiatus | reverse complement strand
AAACCTACAATACCACCTTCCTGATATACCACCCCTAAACCTACAATACCCACCCTGATATACCACCCCTAAACCTACAATACCACCCCGATATACCACCCCTAAAACCTACAATACCACCCCGATATACCACCCCAAAACCTACAATACCACAATCGATATACCCACTCCTAAACCTACAATACCACCCCGATATACCACCCCCCCCTAAACCTACAATACCACCCTCGATATACCACCCCTAAACCTACAATACCCACCTCGATATAAAAACCTCTAAAACTTAAAATACCACCCCAATATACCACCCTTAAACCTACAATATCACCTCGATATATCACCCCTTCCTACAATACCACCACCATCCCTAAACCTACAATATCACCCCAATATATCACCAATATACCAAATATACCACAATTTTGTATTATACTTGGTCATTTATTTATTGAGGAAAATGTTCCAATATTACACACACTGCTCAAAAGAATAAGGGAACACTTAAACAACACAATATAACTCCAAGTAAATCAAACTTCTGTGAAAATCAAACTGTCCACTTAGGAAGAAACACTGATTGAACAATCAATTTCACATGCTGTTGGCAAATGGAAGTAGACAAACAGGTGGGAAATTATTGGCAATTAGCAAGACACACTCAATAAAGGAGTGGTTCTGCAGGTGGGGACCACAGAACACTTCTCAGTACCTATGCTCTCTGGCTGATGTTTTGGTCACTTTTGAATGTTGGTGGTACTTTCACACTCATGGTAGCATGAGACGGACTCTACAACCCACACAAGTGGCTCAGGTAGTGCAGCTCATCCATGATGGCACATCAATGCGAGCTGTGGCAAGAAGGTTTGTCTGTCAGTGTAGTGTCCAGAGGCTGGAGGCGCTACCAGGAGACAGGCCGGTACACCAGGAGACGTGGAGGAGGCCGTAGGAGGGCAACAACCCAGCAGCAGGACCGCTACCTCCGACTTTGTGCAAGGAGGAACAGGAGGAGCACTGCTAGCGCCCTGCAAAATGACCTCCAGCAGGCCACAAATGTGCATGTGTCTGCACAAACGGTTAGAAACCGACTCCATGAGGATGATATGAGGATCCGACGTCCACAGATAGGGGTTCTGCTCACAGCCCAACACCGTGCAGGACGCTTGGCATTTGCCAGAGAACATCATGTGAACAACATGTGACAGACGTGACAGAGTCTGGAGACGCCGTGGAGCGCGATCTGCTGCCTGCAACATCCTTCAGCATGACCGGTTTGGCAGTGGGTCAGTAATGGTGTGGGGTGCCATTTCTTTGGGGGGCCGCACAGCCCTCCATGTGCTCGCCAGAGATAGCCTGAGAATATCATGTGAATATCATATGAGAATATCATGTGGTCAGATGAAACCAAAATAGAACATTTTGGTAAAAACTCAACTCGTCGTGTTTGAAGGAAGAACAATGCTGAGTCGCATCCCAAGAACACCATACCTGCTGTGAACCATGGAAACGTCATGCTTTGGGGCTGTTTTTCTGCAAAGGGGACAGGACGACTGATCCATGTTAAGGGAACAATGAACGGGGCCATGTATCGTGAGATTTTAAGCCAAAATCTCATTCCATCAGTGAGAGCATTGAAGATGGAACATGGCTGGGTCTTCCAGCATGACAGTGATCCCAAACACACCGCTCTGGCAACAAAGGAGTGGCTCCGTAAAAGCATTTCAAGGTCCTGGAGTGGCCTAGCCAGTCTCCAGACCTCAACCCCATAGAACATTTGTGTAGGGAGTTGAAGGTCCATGTTGGCCCAAAATATCACTGCTCTAGAGGAGATCTGCATGGAGGAATGGGCCAAAATACCAGCTACAGTGTGTGCCAACTTGGTGAAGACTTACAGGAAACGTTTGACCTCTGTCATTGCCAACAAAGGTCATGTTACAAAGTATTGAGATGAACCAAATTTATTGACCAAATACTTATTTTCCACCATATTTTACAATTAAATTCTTTAAAAATCTTACAATGTGTTTTCCTGGATTTTTTTTTCTCATTTTGTCTCTCATAGGTGAAGTGTACCTATGATGAAAGTTACAGACCTCTCTCATCTTTCTAAGTAGGAGAACTTGCACAATCAGTGGCTGACTAAATACTTTTTTGCCCCACTGTAATGATAATAAAACTCTGTCTGTCTTTTTCTCTTTCTTTCTCTCTGCTGGAGGATCTTCAGTCCTGATTCTATCTGCTCTGTCTCAAACCTTTCCAGACTGACCTGAGGTCGACCAGGAAACCACACAGCTGGGTTTAGACACACACACACACACACACGCACACACACACACACACACACACACACGCACACACACACACACTTGCAAATTACAAACACAGCCAGTCAGGAAGTTTCCATACGCTCACGACTGGCAGCTTAACGGGGAAAATACAAAGAGGAAAGAGTATCACACACACACACACACACACACACACACACACACACACACACACACACACACACACACACACACACTAAAGTAGAACACTACTGTTTCTAACAGCTCTTAAACTATTTCACTTCAAAACCTACAGCATTACACTAAGTTCCAGCTCATGCACCTGGTTCTCAGATCAGTTTAACTCATTTACTCATTATTTCATTATTATTAATTATTAATTACTCTGATCAGCTAAACTCAATCAAAACATCACCAATTATAATCAATTAAATACAGTAAAGTTTATTTATCCCACTTTTATCAGCATGGTGCTTTGTTTGAGCTTCAGTAACCATGTGACTATATTACACATTACTACTTTACCCACAATCCTGTTCAGCTACACACTCACAGCTGCAATGCATTTGGATCTTCGAGTGCAGCATCACTCTTTATCCCTCTTTGATAAATTCCAAAGATGACGCTGCACAATCAGAGACATCAACTATAATCTTAATATTTATTTTTTTCATTGTCAAGTCAAGTCATGTCAGATCTAATTATATCGCACTTTTTACAATGGAGCATTGTCTCAAAGCAACTTTACAAGTTTAGATTATCTCCTAGTAACTACGTCCAATCCCAAATTCAGCACTGAACCTGATCTTTATCGTTTATCACCAGACATTTTTCTTCAAACATTATAGTCTAAAACTTATTACTGTACAAGTAAACAGCAATTCATTATTCATCCACTAGGGGGATACGGTGTTCTGACTGGGTTGCATCCTAAACCACATACTGCTGTATTAATTACTGTGCAAAATAATGCACACCAAATAGTTTGCTGTAGTTTAACAGCAGAACTACGTTACAGTCCATGACTTTTGCTGGGTTTCTCGACCTGGTTCTGATACTTTATCTGTCCTCAAAAATAAGTACTGTTTTTTTCAGTAGAGGGTGATTTAGGATTTGCAGTGTCTTCATAAGAGCGGGTTTTATTGTGGTGTTTGATGGTTTTATAAAAGCACTCAAAGAACATTTTCCTAAATGACTGGCCATCATTTCATAAATAATACTACTGATCTTATTAAACACATCATTTATACACCAATACACGTTCGATACCGTCTCCTAGCCGCGGCTGCTCTTTGTTTCAAGTGCGTTATTCCAAAACGTGATAAAGATAGAAATGTTTTTATGAACAGAACACAAGCTCATCCATTTAATAACTGTGAATGATCACATAACAGCAAACATCTTTCTTTAAAAATATCTGCCACGGCTGTTTCTCTATGTTGTGGTGTGGCAGAATTAAAGCCCTGTGCAGCAACTTTACCTTCTAAAGTTACCCAATCAGCTTCAGCAGCCAAATACGATCACAGCTTTACATTATTATCTATTTCATGTAGCTAAAAATTCTAGTTGAATGAAATTCAAATAATGTGGTTAAATATGAAACGAATAATTTCTGCAATTATAATTATAATATTATCTTCTTCTTCTTCTTCTTTATAGGAAGTAAAAATTCAATTTTGCAGAAACATATTATGCAGAGGAATTATGCAGAAACATATTAATAAGGAAATTATTTCGTAGGCATATCCAAACTAGGAACCGGTGTTGTATTATTACACTGTGTAGGAAAAGATTAACACTCTGCTCTAAAAGACTAACAGATGAAAAAGGCAGAAATGTAATCGTTTGTTTTCGCTTGGCTGAAGCTCAGCCCATCAGCACTGAGACAAAATCTCCGGTTCGTTAAACACAAGCCTTGTCGTCTGCACCAGATGGTGATCTGATTGGACCAATATTACATACCGTTGCCTAGCAACAGTAACCAACCACCCCAAGCCTAGGGCGACAGTGGCAAGGAAAAACTCCCTAAGTGTTATGAGGAAGAAACCTTGGGAGGACCAAGACTCAAAAAGGGACCCAACCTCCTTGGGCGGCATCACCATAAAACTCCCTCCATCACTACAATCACTACACACTGAATCTGATTGATCTCATCCGACTGTAGTCATTTTTAGAGGAACAACTGGGGTGTAACGATTCACTCACGATTCGATACAATTTATGATAATGAGTTCGCAATTCGATTTTCTCAAGATTATTGATTTTACATTTGACAACATTCCTTTTTTATTTCTGTAGTGTAAACATTTTCTTGTACAAGTTTTGTAACAATACAACTTTAGTTCCTTGAAATTAAAATACATTATTAGAAACATTCGGCTTAAAATTGTAAACAAAATGCCCTATTCTACTATGGCAATAGCTCTTACAATATTTATTTTTACTCTGTCACTGCTATGATAATCAAAAGTTTGTGTGTGTTTGACTGATTTAATCTGTTTTTGTGCAGATTTGCTCTGATCTTAGTGTATATATTAAATAACCGCGAGAAAGCACTCTTTTTTATTTCTGAAGAATAACAATTCAAAATAGTATGTACTTATTGTTTATAAAAATTATTATATATAATTATTTAATGTCATTTTTATATAATAATTTCAATAACAATAAACTTTTGTTCCCCTACAATTAAAAGAAACTATGAGAATGACATATGGAAAATGGAATTGCATTAGATGAAAAAAATCAGGAACGTATAATCCAATTAGACAGGATGCATCGTTACACCCCTAAACACAACACAGTCATGCCTACGCTGTGTAGGACGGTTCAACATGGAGATTCCACGATGGCTTCTCCTCCTCGTAGAATTCACTCAGTTGAGTTTGAGGAAGCACCAGCGGGAGGAGAAAAACAAGACCAGATGAGAGAACGTAGCTTCTTCAACAACACCCCCACAGGCTGTTTTATGTACTAGCAAAGAGGTGGATATTGTGATCACAGTTCATTTCTGCTGGAGGACAGAAATGGTACAGGACTGGTCCTTCCTTCATGGATGACTTGAGCAGAGATCAGGGATTTGAGCAAGACCAAATTGGTACGGACTGGGTGGGGAATCTGGGGTGGACCCCTGGTTGCCCGGTCTGCTTTCATTCCTCCTTCTTTTCATTTATTTGTAATTTATTTGTATTTTCTAAATGTTATATTTGGTGCTGCCTCTCTCATACCAGGCAGCAAACCCCACATTTGTAGGCTTAACCTTGGGGTTAGGACTGCACCTGTAAAAGCTCAGAGGGGTTACATGTGCTTAAATGTGACCTTTAACCTCTGACTCCATTAACAGCTGGCTTTAGAGATCACGTTCCAGCTAACAGGATTAAAGTCTGATAAGAAAGTATCAGGTAACATTCATTTGTAACTGCTCCATTCTTACTCAGACTCAATTCATAAAGTTATGATGATGATGTCACTTAGATTCAGATTTAAAGTCTTTATATTTTATTGATAAACTGTTTTATATTAATTTTATATCAGACCCTGATTCATGTAGTATTTAAATTTCAGAGCTGCAGAGTGTGTGTGTATGTGTGTGTGTGTGTGTGTGTGTGTGTGTGTGTGTGTGTGTGGTCCCCTTCAAACCAAGCTCCTAATTATGGCTTTTAGTTTGTGTTTCATGAGCGTCCAAGCCTCCATCCACCCCTCCATTTCTCCTGAGACGTTCCTGAGCTTTGAACCCAAACCAAACCAACTGCTGCTTCGACCCGACCAACCAACCGACTGACCAACCAACGGACTGACCAACACACAGCCTCTAATTACAGCCAGTTATTAAGTGTAATACAGAACTGTTAAACACATCAAACTGCACCCATAACAGCCACTAACCCCACCCCTAATACCCCACCCATACGCTGCATCTATATACCCCGCCCCTTACATGATCAAACTGTTACACCAATACAACGGATACTGTTACAGGTAAGCCATGTTTAACGTGTAATAATAGGAGAAATCTGTCTTTTAACTTCGGACGTTGTTCCGTAAACAGCCAATCAATGCTGTAGGCCAGAGGCGGGAGCTTCCAAGTCCATCGTTTGTGTCACAGTTGCCAAGGCCGCATATTCTAAGCCACTTTCTGCTAATTGTCCTAAAATTCGCGTAAAATATTGGTCGTTGCAGGATTTTGATGTTTGTTTCTAAAGTGTAGGTTTTTAATTTGTTCTCCTGATCCTCTCTCTCTCACCAACTTTCCTGCAAGTTGGTTTTGTTCAACCTCTAAAGTAAAAAGAAATATTAATTATTATATCTGATCAAGTGGTCTCTCTCTCTCTCACATCGTACTAGGTTAGACAAAGGTTGGACTTTTTTTTGAGTCAATTTGCTTCTTTTGGGTTTGTTTCCATAGACCTGGTTGCCTGTTTCACTAGTAGGATCTGGCAACCCTGCTGTTTGACTACCTCGTTAGCTAATGTTTGTTCTAGATTTTGTTGTAACTCGGTTGATGTGTTTAGAGACTTTTCTTGTGCAAACAGTTTTCCTCTACTTATTCGAACGAAGCCGTAAATAGTATTTGTAAGTATAAGTACCTGTCCATGCTTAACATTTAATAATAGGAAATAAAAATCTGTCTTTAACTCCATAAACCGCCAATCAATGCTCCAGATCCACGAGCAGAGATGGGAGTTTAAGGGCAGATGTACATCTTTTGTGTCGCAGTTGCCAGGTCTGCATATTCTAAGCTACTTTTGGATTTTTGTCCTATAAAGTGGCTTAAAATTTTGGTTGTCACAGAATGTAGGTTTTTGGGGTTTGTTTTTAATTGTAGTTCTTAGATTTATATAAACCCACTTATTTAAGATGGCTTTTAACATCTAAATGCCTTCACTACAAATTGCATGCTATATTCTGATTATGTACAGCACTTTGGTCAACTTTTGTTGTTATAAGGTGATATATAAATAAATGTTGATTGATTGATTGATTGATTTGTTCTCAAGATCCTCTCTCTCTTGCCAAAATTTCTGCAAGTTGGTTTTGTTCAACCTCTAAAGTTCAAAAAGATATACATTATTTATTTATATATTATCATTTATTTAACTTAATGAAGGAATGATCAAGTGGTCACTCATTATAGTAGGTCATCTGTGTTGCTACTTTTCGGCTTATTTCTGTAGTGGAATCTGGCAACCCTGGTGTGTGTCTAGCTACCTTACCGGTTGCGCTTTATCTTTCGTTTGTTCTAGATCCTGTTTTTACTCGGCTGATGTGTTTAAAGACTTTTGTGGATGAGCTTTCCTATTTTTTTGTACCAAGTTGTTTGTACCAACTGTGTTTGTATGTGCATGTACCTGTCCTATTGTAAGTAGTACTGCTTTGTTACCTGTATATTCTCTCTAATCTATAACATAATATGTAAACTGGTTCACATTCACTCACAGAGTCTCTTGTTCATCTCTCTGATCTTCAGTGTTGTTCCTAATTCTGTCTATCGATGTAATTTGGCTTTAAACAAAATTATCAGTCGTTTAATCGCTCAGCAATCACCCGTGTTTTCATCCTTTGCAGTTTTCTTGTGAAAATACCATTTATATTTACATTACAGTAGCATAAAAAGACTACATGATCATGGTAGCGTCCATTTTGGCCAATGGCCTGTTCCACAGAACGTATTTCGATCATTAAATGGTGCTTACCTGTATTATAGATCCACAACAGAGGAAGCTGTGTGTAAACATTTGATATAAGACGTTCTGATCTGATTATCAGGAGGTTGGCTGAGGTGTTTGATGGTGAGTTAGCTACGTTTAGTTAAGGCTATATCAACCGCTCCAAAACGGACGACTGTTTACCTCAACAATAAACAAAAACACTCAGCCTTATACTGTGACCTGTTAATAAATACAGAGCTAAAGCTAAAAGTTATTACATTAAAACACCAAATAAAAGCTTTAAAGAGGAAACAAATAAAAAGATAAATAACAAATAATTGATCAAATACAAAAAGAAATGCAAATAAATATTTGGGCCGAGCGACGTAAACAACTTGGCTTTATACTGTTCCACTGATCTGTTAACAAATATGGAGCTAAAGATAAAGGTTCTCACATTAAAACACCAAATAAAAGCTTTAAAAAGGAAACTAATAAAAAGAGACATAAGACATAATTCATGAAATACAAAAGACATGAAAATAAATAAATGTATATATGAATACAGATGTTAAAAAAATCAATGAATGTAGAGTAACCATTTGAAACAGTAAAATGTTCTGAACAAACAGAGAATAAAGAAATCACCAATCAATCAATCAAGTTGATTAAATGTATTGCTTTACAGAATCACGTGCTGTAATGTTATTAGAATAATAATTTACTGATTTATGCAAATATATAACCATAATAATCTATTTTATAGCTCTAAAGTGACTGATCAATGATTGATTAGTGATTGATCGTATAAGGGCTCCTCGTGCTGGGTTTTTGTTTCCGTTGTATCTAGTCTAAGTTGGTGTGGGTTCACGGTGCCGCGGTGCATTGTGGGTTAATGTGACAGTGTGTTAATAACAGATCTGCAGCTCCAAACAAAAGAGAAAGAAATTAGAGCGTCCATACCCCCCCACGTCCCCCTCCCCCTCCGTACCCCCGCATCCCTCCGCCGCTGCCACGAGTTTCCTCTCGGTACTCTCGCGCTCTGACGCCGGGTCTAATCACAGCACGCGCGCTCTGGGTGCGCATGCTCACTCAGGTGTGCGTTAGGATAATGTTATACAGAATAAATGTACTCACGGTGCGGTGAGGATCCTCGGGGAGTTCCTCCTCTGGTTCCTCCTGCTCCACGCGCTCTCTCTCACTGATGCAGCTCTTACAGCTCGCGCTTTTCTGTATCTCTCTCTCCGCCCCTTCCCGCCCCTCACCGTGACGTCACAGGCCTAACAGCTGGTAGAGGATCAGAGGGATGAAGTTCTACCAAAAATCTAACCCCCCAAAAAAGTTCCATCAGTCAGTCCTGCAAATAGAGAGCGCCCGGGTTCAGACCCCACATCAAACCTACAGTACCAAGGTCAGGTGGGGCGCTTACGGCACAGCATGATGGGCTGGTGCCCTGTGCGGGGACTACCCCTGCCACTGCCCAGGAAATGCCAGGATAACATGGCATGCTGTTAATCACCATTAATCACAGGTTCCAGCTCCTGCTGTAGGATTCCCAGACGTTAGTTTTGTAGTCAAGAACGCTAGAGCCGAATCCGAGTCAAGACCAAGACTGGGACACATCGAGTCAAGAGCGAGACCGCGATCAGGTTAGGATTTTTTCCAATATAGAATAATAAAAAGAAGAAAATGGAAAAAAAAATCATAAGATTATTTTACTCTGAAATACCAACAAATACAGAGGGAGATCTGTAACCAAAATGACATTAATGTTACAGCGAGCTTTATTATGATTCAAAAAAATCACTTCATGCTTTTATCAGAAACTGATCACATGATCCCAAAAATAAACATCATGACTTTATACAGACAATAAAATGCAGCAGCAAAATAAGAACATCAGCAACGAACATTACAGTCTAAACAAGCATAGCACAAGCACTAACCAAACGTGTGTGAGAGAGAGTGTGTGTGTGAGTGTGTGAGAGTGGGACGATTCACACCTGTGCACACCTGGAATTTCCAGACGTGGACACCAGTTTATTCAGTCCTTTTAGAGGTCAAAGGTCATCTTATCTGCAGTCTGTTGCTATCTGAGATGGAGGAGGATCTGTAAACCCGATCTACTGCTGACCAACTGCACATACACACACACGCACACACACGCGCACACACACCTACATGAACACAAAAAAACACCACTTTCTTTCCAGAAGCTCAAACACAGGGGTTATTACAGTTTATTATTTGATCAGTAGTTCTTTCCATTTCTCTGTTTTTTTATTTCTTTCTTTCTTTATTAAATTGAAGGTGATGTTTATATCCGGTTCCATTTCTAATTAAAGAAGTTACAGTTATGTATATCCGTAATAATTTCTTAAACTTTTATTTTTAGACATATCCTGAGATTTATTCTAATCTAAATGTTTTGATGAATTTGAACTCTGCTGTGTTTTAGAGAGAAGGTTACAGGTGTGAATGATGGGCAGGTGAGAGAGAATGTGCTGTATGGAACACCGTTATTAAGATCACACTGAGATCAGTGACGGGGCAGGGCAGATACTGGATGTCTATGAAGTTATCGCCCCCTACAGGAACATGAGAGACAGTACAGATGAATATATTGATTACATCAGTATCTCACCTATATTGATCACTTACTGTAGAATTCATTATTGATTTTATTACCCGCATCTGCCCTAAACGTAAACGCTCTCAAAAAGTCTGTTTTAATAACCTCATTAGTATAAACACAGATAGCTCCCATAGAAATAACAACATTAGACTAAAGCTAGGATTACTTAACATTAGATCACTTACAAACAAATCAGTGATTGTAAATGAAATAATCACTGATAAACGCTTACACGCTCTCTGTCTCACTGAAACCTGGATTAGACCTGATGAATATTTAGCCTTAAATGAAGCCTCACCTCCTGGATACAGTCATGCTAATCGCCCTCGTCCTAATGATCGGGGAGGAGGCATAACCACAATTTTTGACAAAGAGTTAGGTGTTACAACTAAATCCCATTACAAGGCTAATTAGTTTGAAATACTGACTCTTAATGTGACTGATCCATCGTTATGGAAGTCAAAACCACACTCTTTCCAGCTTATCACTATTTACCGTCCTCCTGGTCCCTATTCAGAATTTCTTCAGGAATTTGCTAACTTTCTTTCCTGCTTAGTACTGTCAACAGATAAGGCTTTAATTGTAGGAGATTTCAATACTCACTTTGACAATGAGCAGGATCCACTTAAAATTGCTTTCGAGTCCATCTTAGAATCCATGGGTATCACTCAGAATGTGATGGGACCAACCCACCGCTGTAATCATACTTTAGAACTAATATTAACATTTGGTATCAATATAGATAACCTTGATGTTTTTAAGTCAAGACAGGTCAAATTTATTTATATAGCACCTTTTACAACACAGCATTGTCTCAAAGCAGCTTTACAAATATATTAGATCAAAGCCCTAGTTGAGCAAGCCTGAGGTGACAGTGGAAAGGAAAAACTCCCCAAACCTTACAGGAAAGAAACCTTGGGAGGACCAAGACTCAAATAGGGACCCATCCTCCTTGGGCAGCCTGGATGTTAAATACAATAATTAAAGAATATATGTAAAGAAAATACCCCATGTGAAATTAGAATATAATAATATATAGGCTAAGATGAATTGAACTAAACAAACAGAGAATAAACTCTATAGCATATACAGCTAGGGTTGTGTGAGTTTGAACAGGTAGTCCAAGTGGAAGAGTCACTGTAGGTCTGTGAGTCCTGGAGGTTATTACCCTCTGATGGGTGCTGAGTAATGGTATGAGAACTGGAACAGAGAGAGCCACCACAGGATTACAGGACGGTCAGCAGATGAGTAGGAAAGGCAGTGTTTGTAACTGCAGCACTGGATCTAATTGCTTCATCCTCAGGTCGATGGGGGCAGTGAGGAGAGGCAGTGTTGTTCTTGCAGCAATGAAGCCGTGGGCTACATCCTCAGGACACAAAACCCACAACAGGGTTTAGCGTCCGCGCCATCTCGGAAATAGAGAAACACAAAAATGTGTTAAAATCATGATATGAAGTAAACATTCATTGTAAAACGTCAGTGATGCGGATTACATCAGGTTTTTCAGCATCATTAACAGAAAGTATATTTCTTATTTTTGAGATATTACGCATTTAAAAAAAAGCAACTCTGGTGATATCACTAATGTGTGCATCAAAAGAGACGTCTGAATCCATTGTGACACCCAGATTTTTTACTACTGAGCTAGGGGTGACAGAGAAAGCGTTAATATTTAACACTAGATTAGTCAGCTTCTCCCTTTGAAGACAAGAGGTTCGTGCCCTCCGATCTCCGCAACCGCCTCCTCACCTGGGCTCACCTCTCCCTGTGTTCTGGCCATCCCGCGGAGACCCGCACCCATCAGCTCCTGGTGGCGCGTTACTGGTGGGAGAACATGCGCAAAGACGTGCACCGCTTCGTGTCATCCTGCAGTGTCTGCGCGCAAGCCAAGACTCCTCGCACTCTTCCCTCGGGCCTGCTCCATCCTTTGCCCATGCCGCAACGGCCCTGGTCACACATCGCGCTCGACTTCGTCACGGATCTCCCTTTCTCCTGCGGATTCACCACCATCCTCTCCATAGTCGACCGCTTCTCTCGTGCCGTCCGCTTCGTTCCCCTGCCCAAGGTCACCTCCTTGCTTCAGACAGCGGACTGCCTATTCGAACACGTCTTCTGCTACTTCGGCATCCCGGAGGACATTCTCTCAGACCGCAGACCCCAGTTCTCCTCAGCAGTGTGGCGCGCGTTCCTGGGCAAGCTGGGCACCTCCGTCAGACTTTTCTCGGGTTACCATCCCCAAACCAACGGTCAGTGTGAGCGCACCAACCAAGAACTGAAGAAATTCCTCCGGTGCTACTGCCTCCACAACCCTGGTCACAGTTTCTTCCTTGGGCCGAAATAGCCCAGAACTCCCTCCGGCACTCCTCCACCGGTCTCACGCCATTCCAGTGCGTCCTGGGCTTCCAACCCCCCTTCGTTCCCTGGGATTCCATGCCCTCAGACGCCCCGGCCGTCGACGACTGGTTTCGCCGCAGCGAAAACATCTGGTGCCAGGTCCATCACAGAATCGACAAGGCCATCCGCCACTACAAAAGGCACGCTGACCGGCGCCGTCGCTCCGCTCCCACCTACCAACCAGGGGACCATGTCTGGCTGTCGACCCGGGGACTGCGCACCTGCCAGGGAAGTACCCCTTTTTCTCCTTGCTTTCTGGGTCCCTACAAGATAACCCACCGTATCAATGACGTCACCTACCATTTGCAATTGCCTGCTCATTTACGCACCTCTCCATCATTCCATGTATCGCTCCTGAAACCCTGGGTCCCCGGCCCGCTGGCGGAGTCCTCTCCATCTGACCAACCTCCGCCCACCGGCCCGCTGGAGGCTCCCACCTACACTGTCCGTCGCCTCCTGGACTCCCGCCGGCGTGGCACGCAGCTCCAGTACCTGGTTGAGTGGGAGGGCTACGGCCCCGAGGAGAACAGCTGGGTGGATGCTAAGGACGTCCTGGACCCCCTCCTCATCCAGGAGTTCCACGCCACCCGACCGACCGGCCCCCAGGCTGCGCAGCCGTTCGCGCAAGTCCTCCTCGCTCCTCCGCGCCTCCGGCTCCCACCGCACCCCCACCTACGCGAGTCCTTTGAGGGGGGGTACTGTCACGCCCACAGCCAGCGCCGCTCCAGAGACACGCAACATGCCCCTTCCATCTTCCAAGCCTTTATTAACGACGTTCTTCGGGATATGCTGGGCCGTTTCGTACTCGTATACCTGGACGACATCCTGATCTTCTCACCAGATTTCACCACTCACATCGCACAAGTCCGCCTGGTTCTGGAGAGGCTACATTCACACCACCTCCAAGTGAAAGCCGAGAAATGTGACTTCCACACGCAATCCGTACATTACCTCGGCTATATCATCTCACCCTCCGGCGTGTCCGTGGACGATGCTAAGGTCTCCGCTGTCCTTCAGTGGCCCGCACCCAGGTCAGTCAAGGACCTGCAGCGCTTTCTAGGATTCGCTAATTTCTATCGCCGCTTTATACGCGACTTCAGCCGGAAGGAAATCTCGTTCCCTTCACTGGTCCTCGGAGGCTGAAGAGGCATTCACAGCATTGAAGTCCGCCTTCACCGACGCTCCGGTCCTGGGCCACCCCGACCCGGATCGCCCCTTCATCCTGGAGGTCGATGCATCTTCGGTGGGGATAGGTGCGGTTCTCTCACAACGTCTGGGCGTTCCTCCCAAATTGCGCCCTGTCGCTTTTTTTTCTCACAAGCTCTCTCCCACGGAACGGAACTACGACGTCGGAGATCGCGAACTATTGGCCATCAAGTTAGCACTGGAGGAATGGAGGCATTGGCTGGAGGGCTCCAATCATCCTTTCACCGTTCTAACGGACCATAAGAATCTGGAATACCTTCGCACCGCCAGACGTTTGAACGCTCGCCAAGCACGCTGGTCTCTGTTTTTCAAAGCGGACACCCTCTCCCATAGCGTTGACCCTGATGTCCCATCTCAGGAACCCCTGGCTCCTATACTCCCGGAATCATGCGTCATCGGCGCCCTTCAGTGGGATTTCGAACGGGAACTGGACCACAGCCTCTTACGTACGCGTGTCCCATCGGGTTGCCCCGCGGATAAGAAATTCGTCCCTCCCGGATTCCGTGACCGACTCATCACCTGGGCACACGTCTCAATCTGCTCTGGTCACCCTGGGGAAACCCGAACCCATCAACTGCTGGCTGCCCGTTACTGGTGGGGCAACATGCGTAGGGACATCCATCAGTTCGTGGCTTCCTGTAGCGTCTGCGCTCAGAGCAAGATACCTCGCACACTACCCTCTGGTAAGCTACATCCCTTGCCGGTACCGCAACGCCCCTGGTCGCACATCGCCGTTGATTTCGTCACGGATCTTCCTCCTTCGCAAGGTTACACGACCGTTCTCTCAATTATAGACCGATTCTCACGTGCGGTGCGCTTCATCCCCTTGCTTAAACTTCCCTCCGCTCTACAGACGGCTGAAGTGCTATTCGAGCAGGTGTTCCGCCTATTTGGCATTCCTGAAGACATCCTCTCTGACAGAGGTCCACAGTTCACCTCTGCGGTCAGGCAGGCCTTTGTGAACAAACTCGGGGCTGCAGTGAGCCTTTCTTCAGGATACCACCCGGAGTCCAATGGCCAATGTGAGCGTTCTAACCAAGAACTGAAGAAATTCCTGCGCTGTTACTGTCTGCATAACCCGCTGGATTGGAGCCAGTACCTCCCCTGAGCTGAAATAGCGCAGAATTCGCTACGACACTCAGCTACCGGCCTCACTCCGTTTCAATGTGTCCTGGGTTTTCAACCACCGTTCGTTCCCTGGGATTCTATGTCATCGGACGTCCCGGCCATAGACAGCTGGTTCCGTCGCAGCGAGGAGGTATGGTGTCAGGTGCATCAGCGCATCGAAAGAGCAGTGCGCCGCTACCAGAGGCATGCGGATCGGCACCGTGCTCCCGCGCCCGTCTACCAGCCAGGAGATAGAGTATGGCTGTCCTCTCGGGATCTGCGAAAGGCACAGAGCAGCTCTCAGTTCTCTCCCCGCTCTGTCACGCCCCCTAGCGGCGAGGCTCGCAACGCCCGCGTGCTGGAACGCTCCTCCTCTCCAGTCTTCTGACTATGCACACCTGTTATCAATCGCACACCCTATTTAGGCCTCACCTGCTCTCAGTACCACGCCGATTCACTTGGTTCCCTCTATGTGTCCACGCTCCCTTTCCCGTCCTCTCTGCCTCTTGTCTCTCCTTTTCATAAATAAACCCTTTGTTGTTGCTACCAGTGCCTGCGTTTGTCTCCAGTTTCCATTCAGCGTTACAAATATTATGACCTACAGAATCAAATGCTGCAGTAAGATCTAACAGAACAAGGAGAGAAACCCATCCATTATCAGAGGACATTAACAGATCATTAACTACCCTAACTAATGTGGTTTCAGTGCTGTGGCTGGATCTGAATCCTGACTGAAATGTTTCATGAACATTATTTCTGTGTTAATAAGAGCATAATTGTTGGGAGATGACTTTTTCTAGAACCTTAGAGATAAAAGGAAGGTTAGATATCGGCCTATAGTTCAACAATACAAGTGGATCAAGATTAGGTTTTTTAATGAGGGGTCTAATAACTGCACATTTGAAAGATTTTAGTACGTATCCAAGGCTAAGGGATGAATTTATTATGGTAAGCAGGGGCTCTATAATGGCAGGGATTAGATCTTCAAGTAAGCAAGTTGGTACAGGGTCCAGTAGACATGATGAGGATTTTGAACAATTAATTAGTTTAGTTAGTTCAGTTTGGGAGATCGGATTAAAAGAATGTAGTTGTATAACACTGTTAGATAGGCCATTATCAGGACTCTTGTTCATCAAGGTGATTTTCCCACAAAGTGATTTGATTTCAGATTACTATCTTTTAGTATTTGAGCTATCTCTAATAAATAAAATCCTTCTGCCTCGTTATTACACCAAGTGCACGATCACATCTGCTACTCCAGCTGCGTTTATTAAAAACCTACCAGACTTAAAATGTAATACACTTGCGGAGCCCGATCATCTTGAGTGTGTAAATGAAAAATTACAAAGTGTGTTTTGCTCAACCCTGGACACGATTGCTCTTGCTGGGGTCAAACACATTAGGGAAAAAAGGCTAGCACCATGGTATAATGACCACACCCCTACCTTAAAGCAAAGAACACAGCATCTATGGTTAAATTGGAGGTATTTAAGATTGCTTGGATGGACATCATCGCAGGGTATAAGCATGCCCTCACTAAAGCTAAAGCTGCATACTTCTCCTCAATCATAGAGAAAAATAAGAATAATCCAAGATTTATCTTTAATACAGTCTCCAAATTAACAAGCAACCCTAAAAAACCATAAAGAAAGTGATTCTCCCATTCTGTGTAATTTTAACAGTAATGATTTCATGACTTTCTTTAATGATAAGATAGAAAACATTAGGCACCAAACTCAATGCTCATCACATCACCAAAGTATTCAACAACCTTCCAGATGCAGCACTGGTGAAGACATCTGTTTAATTAGCTGTAAATCAAGATTACAATCTTTTACCCCAGTTACTAATACTGAACTGTCCGCACCGATCAGCTCGTGTAAGTCATCAACATGTTTATTAGATCCAATTCCTACACGTTTACTCAACGAAGTAATACCTAGTATTATAGAGCCACTGTTAGTTATTTTAAATTCATCCCTTACCTTTGGTTATGTGTCCAAATCCTTTACCGTTATTAAACCACTGATTAAAAAAGCCAATCTTGACCCTTGTGTGATATCTAACTATAGACCAATTTCAAATCTACCGTTTCTGTCCAAAATCTTAGAAAAAAAGCAGCAGCTCTGCAGTTACCTCCAAAGAAATTATATTATGAAACATTTCAGTCTGGCTTCAGGCCCCATCATAGTACTGAAACAGCACTAATTAGGGTACTAAATGACTTGTTAATGTCCTCAGATAAGGGATGTGTTTCTTTTCTTGTTCTGTTAGATTTAAGTGCAGCATTTGACACTATAGATCATGATGTTTTACTAAACAGACTAGAAAATACTGTAGGTATTAAGGGATTGGCACTTTCTTGCTTTTTAAATCTTACTTAACCAATGGTACCAGTTTTTTTCATATAAATAATCTAAGGTCTAAGCTCTCAAAAGTGAAGTATGGCGTGCCTCAGGGGGTCAGTGCTTGGCCCACTTTTATTCTCTCTGTACATGCTGCCACTAGGCTCAGTTATTCGTAAACATGGCATTAGTTTCCACTGCTATGCAGATGATACACAGCTGTACATACCAGCCAAACCTAATGACAGCCTTATAATCAACAAAATCGAGGACTGTGTAAAGGAAATAAAAGATTGGATGTTATTTAATTTTCTCTTACTTAACTCAGATAAAACTGAGGTTCTATTAGTGGGACCCACGGCTGTGAGAAACAGGTTGGCTACATCTATCCTAAATCTAGATGGCTGTCCAGTATTGCCCAGTCCGTCTGTAAAAAACTTAGGGGTCACATTTTATTCAGATCTCTCCTTTGATGCACACATTAGCAGCATCACTCGAATTGCTTTCTTTCAGTTACGTAATATCGCTAAACTTAGAAATATCCTCTCTTTTGAGGGTAGACTGCTCCATTTCAGCTGTTTTTTTTCCGAAAAAAAAAAAACTATTCACTATTCACTATTGTCGATTTGTAACTTGGGAGGTTCATGGGACAAGCAAGGAGACGAGTGCAGGTAGACCAAATATACTTAATGAAATTTATTAAACAAAAGAGACAAAAGGCTAACAGAAACATAAGGCAAAGGAACTAAGGTATTCGCAGCAAAATGGCGCTATAGAAATAAATCTGACTCGACTTGATTTTTAGGTAACATTTGGTTTGCAGCTGTAAATTGTTCTTTTTCATTTTTACTCCTGTTTTATCCCGGGCGGGGTCGGAGGATCCGGGGAACACGGGTGTAAGTGTGCCCTGAAGAGGACACCAATCCATCACCTGGTTAGTGGAGTTCGTTGTTGCAGGATGATCCCATGACGTGCCTCATCTCCCTCAGACACAGCCACTCGTGTCTGTATTTGATAGCTCAACCCAGCCAGGAAACATAGGGGATTCGAACCGTGGGTCACTGCTGTAGTAGGTTAGTGGATTAGAACACGGTGCCAAATAAACAACAAACACATACTGGAATCAGAACCAGAACTGAAACTAGAACTGCAACCAAAAGCAGAACCAGAAGCAGAATTGGAACCAGAGCTGGAACTAGAAGCAGAACTGAAACCAGAAGCAAAAGTTGAACCAAAACCAAAACTGGAACAGAAAGCAGAACTGGAACTAGAAGAAAAATCATGGAACCGGCAGCAGAGTCAGAATTGCAATAAGAACTGAAACCAGAATCAGAATAATCACCAGATCTAGAACAAGAAACAGAACAGGAACCAAAATTGGAGTCAAAAGCGGAACCGCAAGTAGAACCAGAACAGAAACCAGAACAAGAACCAGGAGCAGTTCCATTTCCCTTTATTTTTAAATTATTTTTTAATTATTTTTTAAATTATAAAATTATTTAAAGTTTATAAGCCGTACCTCATGAGGTCTGTAATGAGACCCTGACTAAATTATGGGATGTTTCTCTGAATAAAGTGATTAATCACTTTATTCTCGTTACAGTTACTAATAAAAATCCCTTTTGCGGTGTAAAGAAATTTCTCATTCCTGATAATAAGTGTAACTACAAACCAGCTCATGAACCCTAAAGTTAAATTAGATTTAAAAAAAAGATTCAGAAAACATCTGGAACACCTGAAACCTGCTGAACAGAAACAGATAAATAATAGCTTTGGTGAGGCCCAGGAGGGATCCTGATCCAAAACCAATTTAATCAATCATTCTGATCGAATCTGATGTCCCTCAGTTAGATGAAGTTTTTTTTAATCTTTAAGGTTTGTTTATTAATCTATAATAATATATCATACAAAGTGAATCATAACTGAATCATTGTTCCAATTTATAGTCCACATATTTATATATAAACTCTGCTATGAATTACTGATTTCAATAAAAAATAAATAAATAAAAGAGAATAAACTCAACTTTCCATCAAATTCCAATTCATAATAATAATAATAATAATAATTGCTGTTGCTCTTGTGTAGATTATATGCACTTTGTAACAATGACCACCAGGTGGCATTAACACTCTAATATATTTGCTACCAATTGTGAATTGTGATTACAGTTAAGTAGTGAATAATGAATAAGTTGAAACTTAATCACATGTTATTAGATTAAATGATCAGCTGTAATATATAATAACATGTTAATGTTAACGTGATTTACTGATACATAGCAGGTGTGTATGATCATCAGAAGTGTGTTGTGGTGTGTAACTCATGCAGTTTGTGTTGATCATACAAATAAGACATGAGGCAGTAAACACATATTTGTACGTATGTTGAGTGTGTATGTGTGTGTGTGTAATGGCCTAATGGCTATTAGCTGGTGTAGTAATGTTGCTGATCTTCACACTCTATTGAACAGCATGGTAACGTTACTACTGGAACTGAACCTCTTACACAACCTTAAACAGAGATAGAAACACACACACACACACACACACACACACACACACACACACACACACGTCAGTGAGTGAAAGCAGAGGGATATCCCACAACAATGAGGTGCACCTGGTTGGCATGGCAGTGTCATCAACAACAACAACAACAACAAGGCGAGGGAAGCCCTGGGTGTGTCCCTTGGAATTCACTCTCCCTCTCACATACGCACACACCTGAGGTTACCGTGACTACCGTTACAAAGGTAACTCCACTCAAAGGAGCCACACCCACTTTCGCTTCACCTGCTGTGGAATTTTACCAGGGTAACGCGCTGGCATGTTTGGGCCGGAAGTGTGTCGCAAGAGCAGGTGTACTGTGGGAAAAACTCTCTCTCTCACACACACACACACACACACACACACACACACACACACACACTAACACAGGCATTTCTTTGGTATCACCTTACAATAGAATCACACTTAGGCTGTAAGAGTCGACAGTAAGCACTGAAATTTAAAAATGTTTAGTTATTGGAAATAAGGCCTTATACACTTTCAATTCAAAAGTTTCAGGTTTACGGCAAAGCTGCTGCTTTAATCTATGCTTTTGAACACTTGGTTTGACGTTTTTCCTCTGAACAGATTAAGCTAAATAACAGAAATAATGATAAATACAAATGCACATGCAAATGCATTAGTCCCATTTTTTGCTCATATATGACATTGAGGATTTTTTTCTTGATAAAGCACTACGGAGCCATGAGAACGGACAGCATAAGCTTCAGCATAACGTATTTACTAACCTTAAATCATCTAATAACTACAAAAAACTAACAGCAATGAAGTCAATTCATTAGGTGACATTGAATAAATAAGTAAATAAACACAAGGGTTAGATACTTTTATATGATTTTGTCTCGCATGTGCAACGTCATCAAACCTCACGGCTACACTCAGCCATCTTAGTTGTTGCTATACCAGCACCAGAAAAGACTCTGATTGGTCAGTGTGTGTTTGTTGTAGGTGAAAAATCAAACAGTTTTGCCATCTGAAAATTGTGTGGAAGATAGCGTCATTATAGACGAGCTTAAATTAATTTCCCTTAAATAAATTAACTAGCTGTAATGCACAGCAGTTAATATCTTATTTTTTAATATAAACACTGCCTGATAACTTTATTAGGAATACTCCAGTAATACTGAGTAACTCATCCCATGTTGTAGCCCATCCACCTCAAGGTTTGACATGTTGTGTATTCTTTTCTGCTCAATGGATGGTGTTACTTTATCTCACGATTCTGTACAGACTGTATAGACCATTGTATGCACGTCTAGCACCAACAATCATACCATGGTCAAAATCACTGAGATCACATTATTCCCCCATTTTCAAGTTGATGTTCATGTGAGCATTAATAGGATTGTCTCCATAGGAGTGATTGCACTGCTGATACACGATTGGCTGATTACATGATTGAACAGGTGTACAGGTGTTCCTACTAAAGTGCTCAGTGAGTGTGTATAGACAGGCGTGTGTGTGTGTGTGTGTGTGTGTGTGTGTGTGTGTGTGTGTGTGTGTGTGCGCGTGTCTGTGCGTGTGTGTGTGTGTGTATGTGTGATGTTGATGAAAATGGTTTTATTATAAAAAAATACCTAAAAGACTTCAATTTTGAATATTTCCCCCACACAGACACACAGATCCCTTTCAAGTTCAAACAAAATGTTAATTTATGTAAAATCTAAAATATTAATCAGCCGTAATTAAGCACGCATCACGGAGCAATTAATAAAAGATCAGCTAATCAAAGCGGCACTAACGACCAGTGAATGATTTATTAGCTTCACGCTCAGATCTGTAATTACGATAGGAACAGGGAAGGTTTTACCGCAGATTTGATTTTTGATTAAAGTTTAATATGAATAATAAATCGACTCCACGCTCTGATTAAGGTTACAGATACAACCATCTTTAATAAATTTATTTGATTTTAGTTTAATATCACAAAATGAAGGTTAAACTTGGGTCCATCAAAAAATATCTGCTTGAAATAACTTTTAAAAAATGATCATGTTTATCGAACATTAAACTAAAACCAAACGATAGCCCTCAAACAGCCAAACACTAAGTGTAAAGTTATAAATACTTGGTATAATTTCTTATTTCATATCTAATTGTGATTGTGCCATTGAGTTTGTGAAACGTTAATTTTCTTAATGTTGAGAGATTCATTATTTAACATTACTTTTTTACTATTTTACTATTTGCACTTTACAAAATCAAACATCAGTATTGTTAATTGCTGCTATTTCCTCTTTTATCTTGTTAAATTCTCATTTCATTCCCATTTTATCTTTATTATTTTACTTTAATATATATATATATATATATATATATATATATATATATATATATATATATATACATATACATATTTTTTATTTTCCAGTAATAGTGCACAACAGCGTTGCAAAGAAGCATTTCACTGCAAGTTGTACTGTGTATAACAATGTACGTGACAAATAAAGTCTAAAGTCTAAAGTCTACAAATGACACAAAATTATCATAAACACATCTGAACTAATGAGAGTCTGTTACGACCTGAGGTGAATTTAACACACGTTTAAGTTGGACATCATGAATTAAAGGCATTTATCTTTATCAGAGTTCATGTAGACTATGGATAATCTGCATGGTAAGTCAAGTCAAGTCAAGTCAAGTCAAGTCAGATTTATTTAAATAGCGCTTTTTATAATAGAGCATTGTCTCAAAGCAACTTTACAAGTTTAGCAAGGAAAAACTCCGTAAGTGTTATGAGGAAGAAACCTTGGGAGGACCAAGATTCAAAAAGGGACCCAACCTCCTTGGGCGGCGTAGATGATAAATCTAAGAATGAAACTAAAGTCATGGAGTCATAGTTCAAATAAAATGTGAAATATGCACATCGGCATTAAGTAGTCCGACACACAGTCACTCTAGGATCTTGAGTCTAAGCAGTAAAGTCGTTGGCGGCACTTCGACCCCAGCCAACCGGAGGAGGGTGAGAGTTACTGCCCTCTGGTGGTCCAGGTATAGTAGGGCTGGAGCTGATGACGGAAGCAGCTTGAGTGAAGCTGCAGCGGATGAACATCATGTGTGGGGCTGGAACTGGTAGTGGAACACAGCTCGGAGAGAAAACAGAAAATGTAATTAGTTATTGATTAAGAGCACGGTGTCTATTAACAATCACCGAGGCCATGTGTAGCATGAGACCCCGGCAGCAGCATTAGCTATAGCAGCATAGCTAGAAAGAGGAGAACTGGTAGGTAACACACAGCCAAGAGGGATCACATGAGACATCGGCAACCCCACGTCTCTGATCACCATAAGACTCTTTGACTATGAACCCCCAGCTCTGCCCTTAGTCTAAGGCAAGGATGCACGAGTCAAGATCAAAGAAGACCGAAAGCCCAGTTCAGCCAGACCACCCACCCGACACTCAAGGCTAACGGACGAGGCAGGAAGGCCCAGACATAACTCCAGCCACAGTGACCCAAGCCATGCATCCTGGTCTAAATCTAGTCTAAAGCCTGCATAAATAAGTATGTCTTAGCCTAGACTAGAGTGTCTGAGTCTCGAAATAAAATAAAAACACAAACTATAAAAAGCTTCCTGCACTAATCTTCATGCGTGTTTTTTTTTTAAGTTAATGATGTGAAAAAGACATGGAGAAATATCCAACACATTAAGAGAAGGGAAACTAAAGAAAGGATTTAGGGTTAGAAAAAAAAAAAACAAAGTGCACTCGGTGTGACGGTAACATTAGCCTAGACTTAAAATTTGGAGAGTGTCTGAGTCTCGAACGAAAGTGTGGAAGTTATTTCCATAGTTGGGGGGCCATGTATGAGAAAGCCTTTCCCCCTGCTGTGACTTTTTTAATTCTAGGAACTAAAAGAAGTCCTGCACCCTGCGAACGAAGTAGACGAGCTGGATTGTAAAACTCTAAGAGTTCACTCAGATAATGTGGGGCCAGGCCATGTAGAGCTTTATAAGTTATAAGAAGTATTTTTGTAATCAATGCGGGGAATTTGACTGGTAACCACCAGTATAGTGATGATAGAACAGGAGTGATATGATCAAATTTTCTAGTTCACAGTAATCCAACCTTGAGTTTATAAACGCATGAACCAGTTTCTCTGCATCATTAAAAGAGAGGATATTTCTAAGTTTAGCGATATTACGCAATTGAAAGAAAGCAATTCGAGTGATGCTGCTAATGTGCCCATCAAAGGAGAGTTTTTTACAGATGGACTGGGCAATACTGGACAGCCATCTAGATTTAGGATAGATGTAGCCAACTTGTCTCTCACAGCCTTGGGTCCCACTAATAAAACCTCAGTTTTATCTGAGTTAAGGGAGAGAAAATTAAATAACATCCAATCTTTTATTTCCTTTACACAGTCCTCAATTTTGATGATTGTAAGGCTGTCATTAGATTTGGCTGATATGTACAGCTGTGTATCATCTGCCTAGCAGTGGAAACTAATGCCATGTTTACGAATAACTGAGCCTAGTGGCAGCATGTACACTTACAGTGTACTTACAGTGGTGCTTGGAAGTTTGTGAACCCTTTTGAATTTTCTATATTTCTGCATAAATATGACCTAAAACTTCAGTCATAAAATCCTACAAGCAGATAAAGAGAACCCAGTTAAACAAATGAATCAAAGATATACGGGGTCTATAATTATCTTTTAGCCCATTCCTCCGTACAGAACAGCTTCAGCTCTGGGATGTTGGTGGGTATCCTCACATTAGCTGCTCGCTTCAGGTCCTTCCACAACATTTCCATCAGATTAAGGTCAGGACTTTGACTTGGCCATTCCAAAACATGAAGTGCATTTAGGATCATGTACTTTTACAGTTCTACTTCAGCAAAACATAACTTCAACTTTTACTTAAGTATTTTTTTTTCATATTACTAGTACTTTTTTCTGAAGCATAGAAGTTGAGAACTTCTGCCTCCTCTGATTAGACTTTACTTTCCAAAAAGTTCTTCAGCATCTTTGGGTTTATTTATCATCTGACGTAACAAGTCAGCACTTCAGCTCTTTACCCTTTAGTCACTTCAGAATTTATTGGACCGACTAAGATTAAACAAAGACTGAGCTCCATAGAATTAATAATCAGATCAACTGAGTTATAAAAGTGCAGCTTCATACACATACACAGCTACAGAACTCCTGCTAATGCCCAAAAATGCCCATAATATCCCCAGGTAAAATGGGAATCAATCAATCTGTGCAGCACCAACAATACCTGCTGCATCACCACATTGTTAAAATGTTTTTAACTCCAAACTGATCCTGAGTCTCTGTTACTCTGCAGTTTCATAACTGTAGAATATAAAAAGAGCTCTTACTGTAACAGTGTGTGTGTGTGTGTGTGTGTGTGTGTGTGTGTGTGTGTGTGTGTCTTTGTTTCTTCTTAACCACAGTTGGTGTTAAATGTCGTTTTTGTGTCTGAGTGAAACACAAATATCACGAGTCAGCGTCTCTATTCTAATCACGTCCTTGTGTGTGTGTGTGTGTGTGTGTGTGTGTGTGTGAGGCACAGAGAGAGTGTGTTTATATCACATTTTACAACACACACACACACACACACACACACACACACACAAACTGTGTAGTATATAATGTTTGTGGTTTCTTTATTTTGACTCTAGAGTTGATTTACAGATGAATCCAACAAATGCCGAGTGACTGAATGAATGTGAGGGAGTGAGTGAGTGAGTGGAAGTGTGTGCGTCACTGTGTGTGTGATTGAATGTGACTGTGTGAGTGGGTGATTGTGCATGTGAATGAGTGAGTGAGTGAACATGTGAGTCCCTGTCTCCTGTGGATTAATACGTTATTGTGTGAGTGAGTGAGTCCCTGTTTTGACTGAGAGACAGTGTGAGTGCCTGAATGCGAGTGACTGTATGAGTGGGTGATTGTGTGTGAGTGAGTGTAAGTGAATGAGTGAGTGACTGTGAGTGATAGTGTACGAGTCACTGAGTGGGTGATTATGTATGTGAGTGAGTGAGTGGATGAATGTATGAGTCCTAGCTCACCCTTATAAGTGAATAAGTTACTGTGTGAGTGAGTAATTGTGTATTTGAGTGAGTGCGTGAGTGAGTGAACGAGTGGGTAAGTAATTGTGTATTTGAGTGAGTATTGGGGTGAGTGAGTAATCGATGAGTGAGTGAGTGAGTGAGTGGACGAGTGGGTAAGTAATTGTGTATTTGAGTGAGTATTGGGGTGAGTGAGTAATCGATGAGTGAGTGAGTGAGTGAGTGAGTGAGTGAGTGGACATGTGAATCTCATCATTATAAAGAATGAATGAGGTACTGTGTGAATGAGTAATTGTGTATGTGAGTGTGTAATTGTGTACTTGAGTGAGTATTTGAGTGTATGACTGTGTGAGTGAATGAACGTGTGAGTAGGTGAGTGAGTGGGGGAGAGTGTGAACATGTGAGTCCCTGTCTCACCATTATAACTGAATGAATGAGTTACTGTGTGAGTGAATGGGTGACTATTTGATAGAGTGATAGTGTGTGAGTGACTGTGTGAGTGAGTGATTATGTATGTAAGTCCCTGTCTCACCATTATAGTGAATGAATGAGTTACTGTGTGAGTGGATGAGTGAGTAATTGTGTATTTGAGTGAGTGAACGTGTGAGTCCCTCTTTCCTTTTTTTCCTCCTGCCTGTCACTGTCCTGGTCAGGGTCATGAGGGGTCTGGACCCTATCCTGGACCTCACTGGGTGCTCCCTGTACAGGTTGTCAGTTCATCAAAGGGCCAGTAGGGGTCCTCTGTATGGTCACCTCCCTCAGTCACAGCCAGTCATGCCTGTGTGGGGCCTGAGCTGACCTGAAGGCACCACTGGCACAGGGACGGGGACTTGGGCACATGCAGACTGCTTCTGTATGAAGATGTTGGTGAGTAAAAGTTTTTGCCCCTGGATGGAGGTTAATGAGCAGAGCGGTATGTGTTAGTGTGTTAGTGTGTGTGTGTGTGTGTGTGTGTGTGTGTGTCTGTACAGTTACTGTAAGAGCTGTGAGATTAAACACCGCTTTAATGAGAGTGTTTCTGTGTGTGTGTGTGTTTCCTCTTTGCTCAGCACTCTGTGTATAATAACAGGATACACTCTCTCTCTGTTTTATCCCATAACTCTCTCTCTCTGTAACTGCACGACGTCTAGACGAGATTTTATTAACACTAATGTTATTGTGTAATTACAGTTTTATTGGCTAATGAGATCGGGGACTTTGTCTGTCTTTGTTTTTCCACCCTTTGTCTGTGTGTGTGTGTGTGTGTGTGTGTATGGTGGGTTGGTGTCTGGGGTCTGAGTTATTAGTGGATAGTGAGTGAGTGAGTGAGTGGAGAGAGTTAGTGTGATTTGTAGCACAACCACCAATAAACACACACACACACACACACACACACACACCAATATAATATATATTATATATATATATATATATATATATATATATATATATTGATGTGTGTGGTGTGTGTGTGTGTTGTGTTTGTTTGTTTGTGTGTGTTAACATGCAACATTAATTAGTAAATCTAAACAAATGAATCTGGACTAAGATCAATCTCGAGTGCAGTACAAATTCTGAGCTTGTGTGACATACCCAGGACTAATAGAACCTGTTTTTGTGTGTGTGTGTGTGTGTGTGAGAGAGAGAGATTTGTATACACACCATAACGGCTGTAGGGTGTGTCCATCTAAGTGAATGTGATCAATACAGGGTGTGGTTAGTGTAATTAGGACGGGTGGCGTGATTAATGTTAGAGTGTGTCACTTGTCCTTAGTTAGAGTTACTTTTTCTTCTTCCCCGTTTGTTCGGGCTTTGGACTGGATCTATGAGGCTTGGCTGCAGTTTTTACTGGGTACCTGTGACCGATGTCTGGACCCCCTCTAGTCCGAATTTGGCTCTCACATGCCCAAGCTCCAGGTTTGCAGTCAGGGTGTGAGGTTGGGACCCGCAGTCTCCGACCATCTGCGCCAGCTCCACCTTGTTGCCTGTCTACTAGATCCTCCGCTCATGGGCTGTCGGAGGATTCGTGTTGGCACCAGGACCAAGCCTGTCCAGAGCGTCCTCCCTCCGGAAACCGTGCAGAGTGCCTGCTCCTTCCAGAGATCCTCCAGAGCATGCCACAGCGTGTTGAGGGAGTGTCTCACTGCTCCCTGAGGGCATCCAGAGTGTCTCTCTCTGCAACCCCCGGGGATGTCCAAAGCATCTCTCTGCTCCGTGAGGACGTCCAGCCCAGTTTCCATGCTGAGGGCATCCAGAACGGAGACTTCCCGGAGGTTGTCTTTTCCCATGAGGAATTTCCAAAGGTCGTCTGTTCCCGTGAGGCCTTCCCAGAGGCCTGCCCTGAGGACCTCCAGAGCGCATCGCCTTGCCCTAAGGACATCCTTCCGGATCAGTTCTAAGGAGGCCCGTCTGGATCCTGGTTCTGAGGACGTCTGTGTTTTGGGTCCTCCCCTGAGGATGTTCGCCCCTGTACCATGCTGGGGACGTGCTCCTGCTCTGGGGACCTCTGTTTCCAAGCCTGAACCTTGTTTTGTGACTCTGACTCTGATATGCAATGGATTTAATTGCTAACCGGGGATTATTACTATATAAGCTCCTCATTTTCCACCACCCCCGTAACACAGAGTGTATGGAGGGAGAAAAGGGACAGAATGGAAAAAAATATATACTAATCACTAACACACAATAAAGCACACAAATACACACACGGTGGTGGTTTTGGATGGTGTATGTGGACAGGTGTTCTAACAGAGGGAGGGAGGAGATCCTCTCTAAATAAAACGCGCACACACACACACACACACACACACACACACACACACACACACACACAGAAGTTAAGAAAAAGATGGGCAAAATAGTTTAATCATTATAAATGTTAATAATTTAAATGTCAAATCACCACGTTTTGACACTGCTATATGCCAGAGAACTCATGGGACAGGTTGGTAGGGGTCATTGTTGGAAGGTATAGTCAAATATAATCGTAGTCCTGTTATCCAGCATCATCCAGATAGGTTTGGGTTCCTGATATTGTCAAATGTTCTTAACATTCTCCTCATATGGGTCTCAGGGAGTTTTTCCTTGCCACTGCTGCCTCTAGTTGTTTTATTTAGAGAAGTCATCTTTGTAATACTGCTCTGGGACAATGGCTATTTAAAGAAAAAAAACAAACAAAGCTTGGATCTGAGCAGAGACAGTTGATTCAGCTTTGTGCAGTAAATAAGTGTTCTTATTTATGATGATTTTGTCTTTAAACCACACACACACACACACACACACACACACACACACACACACACACTGCTGGATGGAACAGGAGCTGCAGTACTGTAGCGTATCCGGGGTGAGGTTCCCACAGCGTGGCATTGGAACGGAGCAAGGGCTCCAGATTGAGGGAATTACGGCTGATTGATGAACCTGCTGAGATGGAGGTGTGTTACAGGGATTCGGATCTATTTTTGGGGAGAGTGTAAGTACGTCACATACTCACACACACTCACACACCCACACACACACACACACACACACACACACACACACACACACACACACACACACACACACACACACACACACACACATACACACATACACACACACAGCCCAGAGCCAGAGAGGAGACGGAACCTCCAGGAATAGAACAACCACGAGAGGTTCTTCCGCCTGGATCTGTTCATGAACACACTGCTGTGCCATCACACACACACACACACACACACACACACACACACACACACACACACACACACACACACACACAGAGGAGGGTCTTATTTTCACCAGAAGTATTTCAACTTCATGATTCTGCAGGTTTTTTTCTCTGCTAAGCATCAAACCCAAACCGAATCCATCACCAGCTAACTTTATATATACAGTGGTCCCTTGGTTCTGGTCGTTCGTTCGGTCCAGAAGGCTTGATGAGCACCGAGCAAATGCTTCCCATAAGGATTAATGTACAATGAATGGACTCCAGATTCCCAGAAAATCCCCCTGTATAAGGCATTATCAGCATTAATGGAGCTGTGCTGTACAGGAGCTCCTGATTTATGATGGGGATGGGGACACTTACATTAACCTACAGCAACCCAAAATCATTACCACAAAAGCTTACTTATAATAAAGGGCTGAAATATCTCATGGAATTTAGTGAGTCATGGATTGAAAGTGGAAAAAAAGTAAAACACTATATCGGTGAACTCTGGGCTTTTAGCTGCTAAGCTAACTCCAGCCTGTGTTCTTGTTTTGCTTTCGGTTGGCTTTTATTACTAATCTTTTTGGGATCCATGGATACTTATTTGCACTAAGAATAGGGTACTGTAGATCTAAAAATAAACAAAACTAGGATAAATACAGCGCAGATCTGCACTAAGAAACAGCTACTGTGAATGTGAATGACTGAATCACTCAGTACTGAATCATGAATCATGAATGATGAATCGAGTTTCAGTTGAAACGAGGAATGTGGCTCGTATAAGTTTAAGCGAGTGCACCTACCGACCAAACGATGACAACCGAGACAAATGCATTGATAGCCGAAGTCGAAGAGTTCAGAGGTGGTCATGAAACCGAGGGACCACTGTGTTACCAACTTACTAAATGCAGGAAACTAGCAGATAAGGATAAACTGTTTAAACTACTGATCCCATAATGCACTGCTAATGATGTCACTGAATTGATTAATTTGTGTGTGGTTAAAAGTGTTAGTTCTGGTGGATAGCTATTAACATTGTGTTCATATACAGAGATAGATTAATAAACAACTATACACACTAATACATACCCAATCAAACACTCAAACACTCGAACACACACACACACACACACACACACACACACACACACACACAGGGTTAAAGATTTACATGTATATAGATGTATAACAATGTGTGTGTTTAGCTCTGTTAGCATTACTGCTCAACCAAACATCTGCTCCTCATTACAGAGAGTGTGATGCTGGTCTAACTCCGGGGAAATCCCTCAAACACACACACACACACACACACACACACACACACACACACACACACACACCATACATACACACACATACACACATAAAATATACACACACATACACACACGCACACACACACACACATGCACACATGCATGCAAACATACATACACACAAATACACACATACACACACACGCACGCACACGCACACACACACACACATGTACACATGCATGCAAACATACATACACACAAATACACACATACACACACGCACGCACACACACACACACACACACACACGCACACACACACATTCGCAGGCACACACACGCACACATACATACACACACACATACACACACAATACATTTAGTACACCGTATGTGCACGCCGGTGGCTTAAACCCCATACCCTTAACACCACCATCAAACCTCTTCCCCCCACACGCTAAGTAAACACAACGCACGCCTACTCACACACACACACACACAACACACGCACACAAACAACATTAGCAGGCACAACACGACGCAACAATACATACACACAACACATGACATAAATACCACACACAACATCCACACGCACACACACGCACACACCACACAAACTACCCTACAGAGACACATGCACACACGCACGCACGCACACACGCGCACACACACACACACATTACATACCAGACCACACAACACACACAAGAAAAATCAGACACACACACACCACACACCAAATGCCACACCAGACACACATACATTACACACATAAATACACCAACACCACATACACACAAACACAGGACACACATACATACACACCGCAACACACATTACATACACACACCACCCACACACACAACAACCCACACACACAACACACCACAAGCTACAACTGGGCGGGCGCCCCCTGAGCACGCCGAACCCCACACACACACACACACACACACACAGACTTTCCATTGACACAACATCATTTGGTCCTTTCAGTTTTTCAAATATAAGTTACAGTTTTAGTTAAAAACAGTTTTCTTTATGAAGAATGTCCACAAAGGGAACAACTGTCAGACCTTTTGAGACATTTTGTCCTAATAATGATATATAAACTTTAATTTGTCTTTCAATCATTGTGGGGACTTCTGTTGTATTCCCTTCCCCTGCAGTAACCTCAGTTCGATGCTGAACACACACATTTTTCCCTTTAAAACAAACTGTCTTAGTTTCAGTGATTCTGTTCATGAGTCAGTTCAGGTAAATGATTCATTCTGATTCACTCATTTACTGAGTTCTAATCGTCTAGATTAATTAATGATAGCAAAAAGTTCTTACTGAACAGTAAATTTAACGTCTACTAAAGCAGAGACATTTCTCCGGTAGCCCTTAGGATCCCACATGAATTTAACATCTACTGGATTAAATACAAAATGTCTCAAATCAGAGACAAAACAAAACAGAAACAGTTATAGAACTAAATATTACACCAATTGTTTACAGATCATTAAAATTTGTGTATTATAAGCTTTTTTTTATTATTAAAGTTAAGAAAATTAAAAAACTCTAAACTCAACGCCTCCATCAGTGGGCGTGTCCTAAATCAAAGACCCTACTTACTATGTAGTGCACATTAACATATATCACGGAGGAAGTGTCCCAAATTACACACATTTACATCCACAGAATTTAGCAGGTTCTCTAAACCAGAGCGGCTTATACCTGATGCAACATATTTCAAATACATTTATTAATTAAGTAATTTTGTTTAATTCTTATACACTTCATCCAGCTTTCTTTTTGAGTCTTGGTCCTAACAAGGTTTTTTCCTTACAACATTTAAGGATTTTCCTTGCCACTGTTGCCCTAGGTTTGTTCAGTTAGGGCTGTGGATCTAGATATTTTTAAAAAGTCAATGCTCCGTTATAGACTTTATATTTTATTCGCTATATCCACCATGGACATGTTCCAAAGCACACTCCCTGTTACAAAATTGGACAAAGTTGTATAGCAAAAAAAAAAAACTATATTATTTTATTTTTTAACTTGATTATCGTATAGCGCTCTACACAGATCTTTCATTTTTGTTCTGCACAGCTTTGTTGGTTTTAGTGATGTAAATTCTGTACATTATTGTTGTTAGTGTTGATGTTATTTGTGTAGTTGTTGTGTTGTTAGCGTATGTGTGATAGTGTTTAGTTGACAGAATGTGTGTGATTTGCGTCAGATGATGAACATTACGCTCTGTGTGATCAGACTGATGGAAGCCTGAAGAGGGAAATTCCAACTCTTCATCTTCTTCTCTATTTATTTCTCTTTCGTGTGCACGTACACACTCACACACACACACACACACACACACACACACACACACACACACACACACACACACACACACACACACTCCTAACATAATCTAACAGAGAGAACAGGGCTCAGTCCTGTGAGAATTAAATCCAGAGCGAGAAACCAAAAGCAGCTGAGCTTCTTCCACGTCCAGATTGTTTAAATTAGCACCAGAGCATTGGTTACTGAGACAAACTGCGCCAGAGTGATGTCACACCGCGCTACGAGGGTCTCCTGATGACATCACGAGCTGATGTCACCCCAGACGGGCGTGGTGTTTGGAACAGGGTGCTGACATCCATCCAGGCCAAGAGCAAACACACAGGAGAGAGAGGAAAAGAAATCTGGTACTGCAACCAAGAGGAACGAAACCCTCACGCCATGTCCTAATCCACATCATACTCACTACATAGTGCACATCAACACCACCACTGTGAGGCTGTGTCCCAATCCACGTTCCGCAGGAACAGTGTAACCCATGAAAATGATTTACAGCCACTTATGAAAACTGTTTTATTTTTTTTTTTGAGAATAAACTTGTATGCCATGAATAAAGCCAAAAATAAATATTCTGAGAATAAAATCATAATATTTGAGAATAAAGTTACAACATTTCATGAATAAATCGGAATATTTAAAGAATAAAGGTGTAATATTTTGAGAATAAATTCACAATACTTTAAGAATAAAATTGTAATATTTTGAGAAGTCATAATATTTCAAGAATAAAGTGTAATATTAGTAGAATAAAGTCATAATAATTTGATAATAAATTTGAAACTGTTACACTGTGCTAACAGTAAAAATGAGGGCCGTAGAGGATTTAATAAAGTTTATTAAAATATAATAAAGGGTACAATAAAGTTTCTAATACCTTAGTTTATGTTTTACAAACAAAGAAATATTAAATTTCCTGGCATATCAAAATCAGATTGTTATAAGATGACTAAACCCACCCATGACTGTTTACCACTGATCACAGAGCCGTACGAATTATATAAATTAATGTTACCCTGCATAATTTTATAAACGACGTTTTCAAGAATAAAGCTGTAATATTTTAAGAATAAAGACGGAATATTTCACTATGCGAGACTAAAAGTGTGATGTATTATTTTATATATTTATTTGTTTTCACAATCTTTGCTGTTGTCAATTTGTATTTAACTGCACTAATGAAAATCCTAAAAATAAAAAAGAGTTTCTTTTTGACTAATAAAGATGACTAGTCATGCAACTCCTGCTACATCAACGCCACCACTGGGGCCAAGTCCCAATCCACACGCCCTACTCCCTACCTGGTGCACACAAACTAAGTTATTCCACTCACAGTTACATGCATGAAGTAAAGATGACTAAATGATTAAATCGGATCTCTGTTCCTGCTGTGTTTGAACTCGTTTCCGGTGTGTGAACTTTCCTCTACTTTACAATCAGGTGCAGTTTGTGTAACATAATCAGGTGTTCTCAGTTACCTGGTTGCTACGGAGCACGTTACCACAACAACACACCTGCATACCTGCGTTCCGGAGCAATCAAAGCTTCGTTGCCAAATAAAGCAACAAGAAAAGATCAATAATCACAAAGTCTCTCTCTCTCTCTCTCTCTCTCTCTCTCTCTCTCACCCACACTGACTGCGCTCTGCTATCTAGGGTGAAGGAATCTCCCTTCATCTAGTGAATGAGGGAAAGTGTGTAAATGGATTGGGACGAGAGTGGCTCCCTGGTTTTAGTTCATTAAGTGCACAGAATTATTATAAAACACAGAGCTGTTTCACCTCCTTAAATAAAACCTGTTTCTGCTAAATGAGACGGAGCCAAGCCAAAACACACACACACACACACACACACACGCACACACAATATACTTAAATCGTATAAGTGACCTGAATTACGGAGTGAATTAGTACCATTAGAGATCATTTAGTGAGTTTTATCAGATCATCAGTACAGATCGGGATGTGTGTGAGAGAGAGAGAGTGTGTGTGTGTGTGTGTGAGTGTGTGCGCGCATGTGTGTTTGTGCGTGTGTGTGTGTGTAAAGTGGGGGTACAAATGTATTTAAAATCCAATAAAGCAGGGTCTTTTATAAAACTGTTTTTATTCCAGCTGCCAAGGCAGAATTATTATTATTTCATTTAAACTGTTTGGATGTTTGGAAAAAGAGAAAGTGTTTCCCACTCCAGCCTCCTTCCATCAGAGCACCGAACAAACTACAGGACCTAACGTTAGTGGAACTAAGGGCTCCCAGGGACCAGAATCAGAACCAGAACTGGAACACCAGAGCATCAGAACAAGAACCGGAACTAGAACCAGAACCTTTATTCCATTAGCTCTATGGTAAAGTCTCCAAACCTCCATCAAACCCAGATTCATCTCAACAAGCAAGAACCAAAACAAGAACCAGAACAGAAACAAGAACCAGAACAAAAACAAAACAGAACAGAAACAAGAACCAGAACCAGAACCTTTTTTCCATTAGCTCTATGGTAAAGTCTCCAAACCTCCACCAAACCCAGATTCATCTCTACAGAAGAAGCGGTTCCACTGCTGCTCCAGAGTCCGATGTTGGTGCTTTACACCACTCTTGTGAGGTGGGGGCACCCCTGATCGGTGTCACCCCAAAGAGCCTCAGTAGCGTCTGGTGAGTTTGATCCACAGCAAGAAATTCACAGAAATCCAAAGCCAGTGTTTATTTTTCCTTATGTTCTGTTTCCTGGCACCGTTATCAGATGCCCCTCTCTCAGTAAACTGGCACTGCTTATGTCCACATAAAGGTCAGCTGGTGCCCTCAAACGCTTGGGCTGTGCTCTGTACAAATTCTCAAATGCGTGATAGAGATGTTCCACCCTGCCAGTGGTTGCCCCAGGATGGGCATTACAACCCCAGCTAAAGCTTATCTTTAGACAGGATGATCAGCACTGCTTAGTTCTGGTTCTGATTCTTGTTTTTGTTCTGGTTCATGTTCTGGTTCTTGTTTCTGTTCTGGTTCTTGTTTCAGTTCTTGTTTCTGGCTTGTGTCTTGATTCTTGTTCTGGTTTCTATTTCTGTTGGGTTCTTTGTCCTAGTTCTTGTTCCAGTGTTCCAGGTTCTTGTTTTGGTTCTGGTGTTGATAGTTCTCAGTAGTGATGCTGCAGATGATATTTAGGTTCTGGTTCTGGATGGTTCTTAGTGCTGACTGGAGCAGATCCACCAGAACTAACCTGTGATAGTGATGATGGTTGAAGGATCTGAGCTTCAGTTCTTTATATTATTGAATATAACATTAATAATAAATAAATAAATAAATAATGGTTTATGATGACTGATGCTATATGAAATTGTCAGTCATGGGTGTGCCCTAAACCCCTGACATAAGGAAAGGCATCTGCAAACTTTTGGCTGGATGAAAGCCAGACTGTGAGTCTCAGGGTTGTGATTAGAACTTGGCAGAGGAAGCTCTCTCTCTCTCTCTCTCTCTCTCTCTCACACACACACCGCCACTTTATACTGGGATCAAATTCCACCACCAGTCAGAGGAAGGGGAGGGGCATAATGATGTCATTACATTAAGATGAAGCCTAATGGCATTGTAAACTATGTGAGGGTGAGGTCTGATGATGTCATCACAGATAAACGTGCACACAATGGTACAATGACATGCTCGATAGACAGTTATGCAAGAACAGCACACACACACACACACACACACACACACAGACACACACACACAGACACACACACACACACACACACACACACACACACACACACACACACACACACAGAGGAGGAGGAAGTGGGTGTGGAGACTCTGATCTGATTTTTAGCAGGAGGAAGGAAAGGGCAGAGCAACAACCAGAGAAAGAATAAGAGACTCGTGTGTGTGTGTGTGTGTGTGTGTGTGTGTGTGTGTGTGTGTGTGTGTGTGTGTCTGTGTGTGTGTGTTTTAATTTCCTTTTATAGACTAAATTGATCATTCTAATGTTTTAGCTCATTCAGCACAGGGTGTAAAGTGAGAACTTCAATCTATCGTGAGGAATGTACACTCACTCACTCACTCACTTACACTGGGACGCTTTAGAGACACCAATTTACCTAACGAATGTTCTTGACTGATTCTTAACAAAAAACTTGCAAAGGTTCTTAAGAAGACATTAAGAAGTTCATAGGAATGTTCTAAAAATAAAAGAAAAACTTCAGAAGTTCTCAATTATTATTTTACGAAAGTCTTTGTTGTTTTCTTACGTAGGCTACGTTACATTTTAGAGCCTACAATGTAAGGAGCGAGATACATTTTGAATTTGTATTTCCGTTATTTAGTTGAATCTACTCAGAGACAAAATAAAAACATCAAACGAAGAGTTCAAAAATTTAACAAACAAGAAATAGAGGAAGAAATAGATAACAGTCCAATAATTAAACTGTTTAAATTTTTTTACTTCAATGCTCACCGTCAACCTAAGATAAGTGCAATTCTATCGTAAGGTTAAGAAAACATTTAAGAACCACTTGTTCTTGGAATTGTTCTTAAGAAAAGACTTAAGAAACAAATAAGATAATTCTTAAGAAGTTATTAAATAAAAACATTTTTTTTGTATGAAGTTTGAATGATGTTAAGAAAAATACACACATTTAAGAAGATTTCTTTCCTGAGATACCTTTGTGATTCTGGTCCCTGATCTTCATCTAAAACAAGCTTATTACGGAACGTGAACTAAAACATCACATCATATTGCATTAATAAAGAAACAAGTCTGGAGGTAAAATGATGGAAGGAGCTGTAGGTTCGTACCTATATAGGTTTCTCATATTACTGAGGATCTGCTGATATCACAGCTTAACATGTAAGATATTAACTCCATTACATAAAGTACAATATTAACTGTCGGGAGACGCCTGCATGTTTAAGACTCTTTCTGTGACGATAATGTAAATAAATAATGAAATTCTAAGCAATGTCGCTTCATAACTGGTGTTGAAATCTGCTTGGTGTTGATACAGCAGGTAGAAAAGGAAATCAAATAAGTTAAAGATCTAAGTTATCATGGTAGTTTTAATAGTTAAACAACATGTTACAGGACAGGAGCTGCTTTTATTGGAATAGCTTTACTATTTTTCGTTGTGTAAACAAACTCATATAAGCTTTATAATCTGAAAAATTATGAGATGAGTAAAGAATTAAGATTTAACCAGAACACTGTCACAGATCAGAGGTACAGGAGAGTTACAGAGCTTTAAGTTTTAATTATTGTACGTAGTGTATTTTATCCTTGTTTGTGTAACTTTTTCTGCCCTCAACACATTGTGTAACGTGTTTGTGATTAAAGAAAATCTGAAATCTGAGACTACAGAAGCTGGCAGCCACCTGGCAAGACGGAACACACATACAGATTACATAATGTAGTTTAATTCTTACATACAACATCTACGCCACCCGAAGAGATCAGGTCCCTTTTTGAATCTTGGTCCTCCCAAGGTTTCTTCATTAATATGTTTACAGATTTTTTTCCTTGCCATTGTCACTCTAGGTTTGGTAAATTTGGGATGACCTAAATGGAAAGCTGCTTTGAGACAATGCTCCATTACAAAAAGCACTATATAATACTAAATAAATAATTAAATTCAATTGAAATTAAATAAATCTGACTAGAGTTGGGGGACACAAATTTAAGGACTTGCTTAACTAACACTGAAAAAACACTTTTACATGTCATGATGTGTTCAAAATAATTTGATTTTTTTATTAAACATTTGTATTTTTAGCTATGGAGAAGTGTTTTTATTCTTTTCTTTAGGGAAACATGATTGGGTGATTTCAGTTTCAATGCCACAAACCTGGCAACGATTATCAATTATCAGAACAATAAATGAGCGACAAAGTGCTTTCAAATTTCATATTTTGCAAACACATGCATTTTAACTGGCCATTCGTTTTATGTTTTTGAATTTACCCTTAAAGGTCAATCAGTTGTGAATGAAAAAGTTTATTATTTATGTTGTTTAATGAAGAGAATCACACTGTTCCAAAAAACTATTATTCTCAAATCATTCGAATTGAAATTTTAGGAATTTCATCTTATGTCAGTACTTTTTGTTTTAGGCTATATACATTTCTAATTTTTAAATACTTGGTTTTATTTTATAAATTATTTAGTTGTACTGCAGTGTGAAACAATTAGGACACCCAAAGAAAACCTTTTTTCTTTTTTAAATACATTTAAAAATGTGGAGATTCATTTTGAGCTCCAGTTTAACAATATTGAGACATTTCTTTAGTTTTATATGTTTCAGTATTGTTAAAATGAAAATCAAATGTTTATAGGTTTAAATATGTTTAAAACAAACAAAGGTTTTCATTGGGGTGCTAATTTTTTTCATGATTATTTTGACAAATGAGTTAAAATTCCATGGAGAAATGAAGCAGTTTTTGTTAGGGCTGTGCCAAAAAATCGGTACAGCAATACAGTAATCGTATCGTGACCCATGTATCGTGATGTACTAGTATAGTGATATAATGGTATCGTGAAGTCCTTTCCAGTACCCACCCCTAGTATTTGTTAATATTGAATAATATTAAGCTCTTTATGACTGATTTAAATTTTTAAACTGGAGCTACAGCTTCATAATTTCATGACTTGAATTGAGTTACTTGAATATTACCCGAGTAACTTTTTCACTGGTCTCTAGAAATGTTTTTTGGTAACAGAACAGAAGCTCTGCCATATAGGGAGGGAGCAGGAGCAGCCGGATGATCCTCCTAAAGTCAGGAGCCTCCACTGCCAGGCGGCGAAAAACCATTTGAGCGGCTTAAGTGTGAAACTTTATAACGATTAAAGAACCATAATCTGAGACGTGGAGCTTCCTCCTGATCAAACAGCTTTAACGAAGGAGCAAAACCTCGATGGAGGAACGCCTAAAAAGGCCGGAGAGGATGTGGTGCGAGACCTGATGGAGGAACGCTGAACGACAGATGAGTGTGTGAACTTTAGGAGATCCTGCTATAATGTTCTGTTAGTGAAGAATGACGTCAGTGGATGACAATCGCATTGTGTGTGTGTGGAATGAGAAAGTAGCATCACCTGTCAGATGAGATTGTTGTGTGTGTGTGTGTGTGTGTGTGAAGGTGTGTGTGTGTGTGTGTGTGTAGAAGTGTAGCACCGTCGTTTCAGATTTAACAATAATCATTTTTAACTCACAGCATACTGATACCGATCAGCTGTATTGATTATTCACTGGTAGTCTACCAGACACACACACACACACACACACACACACACAAACACACACACACACACACACACACACACACACACACACACACACACACACACACACACGTGTACCTACCCTCTCAGGGACAGGTGTGACCAGATCCAGCACTGTCATTAATCGTTTGAGTACAGTGTCATTTTCAGAAACAGGTTTGAGATCATTATGGGATGTGGAGTTTTATCCTGCTATAATTGGCCATCAGAAGGTGGTACACTGTGGGCATAATGGGGCGCACATGGTCAGCAACAATACTCAGGTAGGCTGTGGAGTTTAAACCACGCTCAGTTGGTATTAAGGGCAGAAAGTGTGCCACCAGCAGCAGCCTGAACTGTTCATAAACGGTTGGATGAAGGATGGATTCAGCATTTTTTCACAGAAATCGAGACTCATCAGAGACCAGCTGAGGTTTTTTCCCACCTCTGCCAAAAGCTGCCACTGTTGGGTCCTTGAGCAAGACCCTTAACCAAAAAATTGCTTGGATTGTAAAATTGTATCAAATTGTAAGTCGCTCTGGATAAGGGCGTCTGCTAAATGCTGTAAATGTAAATGTAAATGTTTTTCCAATCTTTTGTCTAATTTTGGTCAGTCTGTGTGAATTGGAGTCTGGATATTTTTCTCTTTTTCAAACAATTCTGTGTAAAACCTATAGATGGCGCTGTGTGTGAAAATCCCAGTAGATCAGCAGCTTCTCAAATCTGAACAACCATGTCACGTTCAAAGTCACTTAAATCGCCTTTCTTCCCCGTTTGAACTTCAGCAGCTCATCTTGATCATTCTACTTGCTTACCTGCACTTAGCTGCTGCCGTGTGATTGGCTGATTAGATCTTTGCGTTAATAAGAAGTTGAACAGGCATACCTAATAAAGTGGCCACTTTCAGTCTGAATGGGAGTACAGGTGTTAGAGCAGTGTGTATCAGAACGTCTGCACCATTACACGTAACTTTTCCCAGAACCCAATAAACACATCGTTCATTTTTAAAATCATTTGCTGGTGTGAGGAAACCATGGCAACCAACATAAAGTCCGACGTATAGTCATGTGGTAACATCAGAGCATGAACACATGAACACACACAACCACAATTACACACTCCTCTCACTGCACCATGATTTCTTATGTCTCACAAACTCTCTCTCTCTCTCTCTCTCTCTCTCTCTCTCTCTCTCACACACACACACACACACACACACACACACACACACACACACACACACACACACACACACACACGTATAGAACATAAAAGAAACCCATAAATGAGTAGCTTCACATGACAGTTTTATTAAAAGCACATAGGACCATTTTCCCACAATGCCACGCTACACACGCTTACATCAGCAAAACACATCTCTGTTTCCAAACACACTACAGAAGCTCAGTAAAGATGTAAGAGCCTAAACATTTCATATCTGTCTATCTACCTATATATATATATAGGTAGATAGACAGAAATGAAATGTTTAGGTTCTTATATACATTATATACACACATACTGTTCATTCATTTTGTTTTAAAGAACTCAACTTAATGAACCTGACCTTTATGAGTCTGCTTAAAATAATCCTAAAATAATTCTGAATCTCCTAATTATGTTCATGTTCACTGACACCCTGTAAAACACACAAATTAGGGTCCCTACCTAGGGGGCACTACTGTGCCTACTCAGGTCAAGTAAGGCCTCCCCTACGGTCACAACCCAGAACTCGCCAACTCGAATCTGACCTCTTGCATAGACAGGATAAAAACTAGGGTTGGGTTTAAGAAACATGATGGTTCAGCAAACGAGCTAGGGTTTTTCCACAGAGCCACTCTGGTTTGTATTCCACCTCTGGCAAAGTGAAGTTTGAGTTATGGTTCCTGTTGGCGAGAGGTCTTGCCATATTCTGTGTCTGACACAGGACAGTAGCTGGGAAGGACCAAAAAGACAAAGACAGAGAGAGCTCCATGGGTTTGTACCCCAGATCTGGGGAGGTGAGGCTTAAGTTGTGTTTTATGTTAGCAAGGGTCCTGGGTCTGGAACAGGATAGGGGCCGAGAAGAACTGAAAGGGATCAATGCCTTATAGAGATGGAGGGTTTGGCACAAATTCGGGAAAAAAAAATGAAGACTTCGAACATCAGCACCCTAAATAAAACACTCAGTGGTGCGATCTTCCAAAGATGATGCATGTAATCCAGTGCATGCTCCAACACATTATGATAATCACCGTAAAACCTACAAGAAGAAGAACTGGAGCATGATCATAGGCATAATATGTATATTATATTCTATTATATTATGTATATTACATTAGATTTTATTTTATTATGATAGTATGTACAGTATATATCTGTTACAGTCCGGTCCAGAGAGATGGGTTCAGAGCAATGATAAAAACACTGAATTGGAGGTACATCTTACCGGAGCAAAAATACTTCAGCCTAAAAAAGACATATGTATGGCTCAGTAATGTTTCTAGCAGCAAAAAATTATATAATTTGCTGCCTGAAGTGTTACAGCTGAGGTTTCCTCTATGCTATGTAGGACAATATATGAAAAATACATGTTGTTCAAAAAATAATAGACGATATACCACAGAGCACTGCTGTAATTAGAACTGTTTTGCCCTGAAACTCTTCTTAAAACCGAGATTATAATATTAACCCTCAGCCTAAATCACAGACTGTAAAACAGTGGTTTAACTGGTTTAGGATCATTACTACTCTAACGCTCACGCTCTGGATCACAGTATGGTGCATTTAAAAATACCGATAAAAATACTATATAAAACACAAAACGCGAAGCTAAACAAAAAAAAAATCCAGGAGAACACGAAACATGGAACGAAATGAGGATCAAAGAGAGGAGAGAGATCTGTGTGAGTACATTTTAGACGTCACTTAGTCATCATCAAAACTGGAAAATGTGCACAATGAGGACACACACACACACACACACACACACACACAGTCCAATGAAAACATCATTCCTGTGGTGTTATTTCATTTTAAAAGCGCACCGTAGACGTAGTTGCTGGTATAACGGGGGGATTGGGGGGGGAATCCCATCGCCTAGATACAGAGAGACCCAGATCGCCTGAGAGACAGAGAGAGAGAGAGAGAGAGAGAGAGAGAGAGAGAGAGAGAGAGAGGTTAGATGTGTCTCTGTCTCTCTGCTCTCTCTCAGGACGTTGCAGTCGTTCTCGGGTTGTTTCATCAGCTTCAGTTCGACCTTTTGTTAAAGCAGCAGGGTGGAGGTACAGAAAGAGAGAGATAAACCCAACTCACACTGATTATAGATTACAAATAAGAGGAAAATCAATTGCCAGTCAGAACTATTAATCACATAATCAATCACTGGTAGGTACTGGTACAGAGGGTTAATGAAATCAGTTTTCTAAACCTGTTTGATGTCCCTTGATCATGAGCTGAATTTGACCCAATATCTAGCTTGATGATGGAAAAGTGACATCAGTTCTGCTGTACATCAGATACGAATCAATACTGTATGGATACGCAGTGGTTCTTAAATTCAATACAGTGTTTCAGCTCATATTGCCATAATGTACTGCACATTGTTTTGTCTGTTTGTTTGTTTGCCTTGAATTAATGTCTCTTCCAGCATCAATGGCTATTTAAGGACAAACATCAAAACGAGCCCTATGTCCGCTCAGATCAGGCAAATATAGCATAAGGTCTAGGGTATAGCATAAATCCACACGGACACAAGGAGAACATGCAGACTCCACACAGGCAGAGGTCGAGGCCGGGATCGAAAATGTATTATGTTATACTTATCAAAGCAGTCGAGACAAACATGTATTGATATGCTTCTGAAAAACCATTTTCCTAACTAGATAATATTTGATGCAACACTGAATGCATGCACGTCTTTTCTGGACGATTTCTGAGCGAGCCCTTTTTCATGGGGACTGTTTTTGATGTAACAGTGGGTGTTGCAATAGATGGTGGAACAGCTGAGCGTTTATCAACACAACGCTGAGACTGAGTGCAGATTTAAAAGTGATAGATATAAACATAAAAAAAACGTTTTTAAAAAATGTGTAACAAATTTAGACAAATTTGTTGGCGACCCAACAAGGGGATGCGCCTAGTTTGAGAACCGCTGCTGTGTAGTGCTGTGTGAGCCTCTGGTTAGGTGAGATCGACGGAATCTCTACGTGAAAAGGACCAAACACATGGACATGACACAAAACCTCCCTCCTCTCTCACCTCTGCTCAAACCTCAGCCCATAAGTACTGGGACAGGAATCAGATGGGTTCAGCATTGTGGCCCAGCACTCTACCAACTGAGTCTGTCTGTGATGCCAGCATCCTAACTACAGTGGCCTGTTTCCTGGCATGGTTAAATCCAGGTGAGTGCCCTCCTGAGTCTCCACTCTCCTGATCTCAGCACTCTTCGGGCCGGCCGTTGCACAGACATAAATCGTCATGCATGGAGAATAAAAACTGTGGAACTGGGTGGTACCAAATTAGGAAGGGAATGGGGAAAAACAAACAAAATGAAGAAACTGATTTACTGATTTCATCCGATGCATAAAGGATCAGTCCAGAATAATGATTCACTGAATGTCAAAGAATCAAATCTCAATCATGGACAAATAATTCAACCTGCTGAACAAGAAAAGAATGAATCTCTGTCATAAATTCATTAATTCAAACACTGACTCTCTGAATGAAACAGGGTGAATCTGAGATAAGAACAAATCTCTCACTGAATAAAACACTTACTGAACAAAAAACTAACCACAATTATAATCAAGCCATTAACTTAAACAAACACACACTGAACAAGACATGATTCTCAGTTATAAACAAACAATTCAATGAATCAAACTGAATAAGAAGCAAATCTGAGTCGTCCAGTATGATTCAGTGATTCAAACTCAATGTCAAAGCAATAATTGAGCAAATACAGCCAATCACAGGCTTCTTTGATAAATTATGCTCCGCCCTGAACAGATAAATGAAAGAAGTTTGAGAGAAGCAACTGCACAAAAGTAACGACTCCTGTACTGATTCGTTTATTGATTCATTCACCTTCATGACTCATTTAACAAGTTGTTCATTAACGTAACATATTTATGCACCCGGATAATATAATGCTTAGTGATGGACGAGTGTATGTAAAGCTCGTGTGTAAAGCTCTACATGGCCTGGCCCCACATTATCTGAGTGAACTCTTAGAGTTTTACAATCCAGCTTGTCTACTTCGTTCGCAGGGTGCAGGACTTCTTTTAGTTTCTAGAATTAAAAAAGTCACAGCAGGGGGAAAGGCTTTCTCATACAATGGCCCCCCAACCTCTGGAATAACTTCCCACTTTCGTTTGAGACTCAGACACTCTCCAAATTTTAAGTCTAGGCTAAAGACAATACCTATTTGCGCAGGCTTTTGAAACGATTTAGACCAGGAACCCCCGCGAAACATGGCTTGAGTCCCTGGGGCGGAGTCTGGAGTCCATGTCTGGCCTGCCTGCCTTCTCTTTTAGCCAGGAGTGTCGGGTGGGCGGTCTGGCTGAACTGGGGCTTTCGGTCATCTTCTTGATCTTGACTCGTGCATCCTTGCCTTAGAATAAGGGCAGAGCTGGGGGTTCATAGTCAAAGAGTCTTATGGTGATCAGAGACGTTGGGTTGCTGTCTTCTGCCTCCCGTGGGGTTGCCATGTCTCATGTGATCTCTCTTGGCTGTGTTTCCTACCAGTTCTCTTCATTCTAGCTATGCTGCTATAGCTAATGCTGCCGGGGTCTCATGCTACACATGGCATCAGTGATTGTTAATAGACACTGTGCTCTTAATCAATAACTAATTACATTATTTGTTTTCTCTCAGAGCTGTGTTCCGGTACCAGTTCCAGCCCCACACATGATGTTCATCCGCTGCAGCTTCACTCAAGCTGCTTCCGTCATCAGCTCTAGCCCCATCATACCCCGGCCATTTAATGCCAATGTGCATATTTCACATTTCATTCGAACTATGACTCCATGACTTTAGTTTCGTTCTAAGATTTATCATCTACGCCGCCAAAGGAGGTTGGGTCCCTTTTTGAGTCTTGGTCCTCCCAAGGTTTCTTCCTCATAACACTTAGGGAGTTTTTCCTTGCCACTGTCGCCCTAGGCTTGCTCAATTTGGGATTGGACGTAGTTATTAGGAGATAATCTAAACTTGTGAAGTTGCTTTGAGACAATGCTCCATTGTAAAAAGCGCTATAGAAATAGATCTGACTTGACTTGACTTGTATAATGTGAATATAATAATCATTATATATCCACTGTATGTTTATTCATCTTACACACTGTACAGCTAACGGTGCACTTTCCCCCCATATGACCCCTAGGTCTATCCATAGAATAAGTGGAGGTGAGCAGAGAGGCTCTGGGTTTACAGGAGACAGTAAACAGGGAGGGAAATGTAAGCAGAGGATCAGCGAGTAACAGAACAAGTGATTCAGCAGGAACTCACCAGAAACCATCCGAATTACACACAAAGAGAAAGATCTGCTCCAGAATAAACACACACTGCCTCATTCATCCTGGTATAAACCTTACAAAATCTTAGAAATGTGTAGGAGAATATTAGTGCTAACAGCTACATTGCTCCTAATAAAAATAACTATAAAATAAATCTATAACAAAGCTATTGTTCAGTATTCATGGTCCTGTTTCTGTGTTTATTAAATGATTAAAAGTATAGTGTGTGTAGCTTTATAAAGTTAGTGTCAGATCCAACAGGATTAATCATGATTAAATTTACATTTACATTTACAGCATTTAGCAGACGCCCTTATCCAGAGCGACTTACAATTGATTAAATCTTACAATCCAAGCAATTGTGGGTTAAGGGCCTTGCTCAAGGACCCAACAGTGGCAGCCTTGACAGAGGTGGGATTTGAACCCTGGACCTTCTGGTCCATAGTCCTGTACCTTACCCGCTAGGCTACCCCAGTCCCCGTAAATATTATAATCACATAACCAACATAATTTCTATATATATATGCTTCTTACAGTCTTATGTCAGACTATTATAAATAAAAATGGGTTCATTGATTGGATGCTGAACCAGAAGAGCAGGAACTTGTTTTGTCTCTGTTAGCCAATCAGAGTGCAGATTGTATTTGAGCATGTAGAGAAAGGACTGATTTATTCAGTACATAACAACAAAGAAAACAGACACATCGAATCCCTCTGGGGAAAGTCAGATTCTGTGCAGTTTTTAGCTGTACAGATGAAATAAAATCTCTCCTTGTCCCATTTGAGCTCAAATCTGATTTAAGCCGACCAGTCTGAACATACCATAATGTTAGACCTCGATCTCTGTAAAACTGCTTTAAGACAAAGTTCTACTGGTAAAAGGACTGAATATATTTGCATTCGTGCCGGGACATTTATAGACTCTTAAAATTCACATCTTCCATTAATGTACAGCTCTGGAAAAAAAAATCAGTGGAGCACTGCAGAATGATCAGCTTCTCTGGTTTAATTACTTGTAGGTTAATTTAAGTTAAATTATCCAGTAAATTACTGACAAATTACACATAAAAATATTTATTTACAGCACTGACAAGAGCATTTTGTCACTCTGAATGACAACTGGGTAAAAGACTAGATTAATAATACAAAGAAAACAAATTTAGATTTCTTTTTTAACAAACAAATACTTATGTTATAACTTAGGAAAGTTCAGAAATCAATATTCACAGCTTTAATGTATCTTGTACTGTTCCCTCAATAAATCAGTTTTGATTCAGGTGATCCCTAACCAGGAGCTCGTGAAGCAGAAGCTGGAAGTGTGCTGGAAGTCAGCAGATACTGGAATGGAATTAGTAAGATACATGAGAGATGAGGATTTAAGAAAAAAGGTTCAGAGCTGTATATAAATACAGAACATTTCATCTCCAAATATTTAAAGTGAATTTCTTTAAAATCTTATAAAATCATGTGAAATGAGGAACACAAACAGTTTATTTCACTGGACCTATGTTAGTGTTAGAGCTTTGAGCTTTTTTCTTTGAGACAATGCTCAAAAGAAAGCTCCTTATAAATAAATGTAACTTTGACTTTTACTAAAGTCATTACTTTAAAGTAACTGTAGAGATTTAATAGAGAATCACCTCAGATCTAAATAAACCAAACCCACCACAGTTACAGGCCGAGGTCTGATATGGGCCAAACTATAAATAATCCATATGAAGATGTGTGTGTGTGTGTGTGGGAACGAGCACTGGCACCATCTACACTCTCCCTTACTTTTAGAGCTTACTAATCCTGGCGGGGCCCTGTGACATCACGTCGTGCCCACCCCCGACTTCCTGCCTTCCTGCCACACACACACACACACACACACACACACACACACACACACACACACACACACACACACACACACACACACACACGCTGTGTCCTTAAGGTCTTCCTACTCATAATTCCCTACACTGCAGACTCACAGCAGAGGAGTTTATATAATATTTATACACTCCTGGGAAAAAAGGACCAAACCTAAAACATAAAAATATGGAGCTTTTAATGATTCCTAACAACAAATCGCTGGCCAGAAAATGAAAACATCGTTACTCCAGGGCACTGCTGGGAGTGAAAATCTGGAAAAACCAGGAATAATTACGCAAAGATAAAATCTTATATAGACTGAAATGTCTGATATACAACATTAATATGTCTAACAGTTTGGATAGCAGGAGTGCAGAAAATACAGTATGGATAGTGGGAGTTTAGAAAATGAGAATTTGGATAGTGGGACTACAAACAAGAGCAGTTTGTATAGCAGGAGTTTGGATAGCAGGATTTTGGATATCAGGAATACAGAAAATGGGAATTTGGATATCAGAAGTACAGATATGGGAGTTTGGATAGCAGGAGTTTGTATAGCAGGGGTTTGGATAGTGAGAGCTTGACTAAAGAGTTTGGATAGTAAGAGTTTGTATAGTGGAAGTTTAAATTAGATTGAAATGTTTGATATATTACCTAAACTAACATGCCTGGGTGTTCAATCTACTAAAAGTTTTGTCTTGTTTTTATCCTTTAAAGATCTTTCGTTACTTGGTGATCAGCCACACCTGATCCATCACAAACCCAAAAACAAGTTCTTAAACAGAGGCAGGAGTGACAGAGACCTACAGGTAGAGAGAGGTCTGCTTCAAAAAAGATAAATATTATGCAGAGTTTATTTAAAAAACAGAGCTGATCTTCATCTTCTATTTTAGCTTTAAGAGAACCAGTCAACTCTCTGAAGGAAAGGATCTGTAAGGTCAAGATACGACCATTAAAATGAAAAAAGCCTTCAAAAACTGTCGGCAGAATTCGAGAGCTCAGAAAACTATAGACTCTCTGGAGAAGAACAATAAGCAGAAGGTCATCTAAAGCAGGGTCTGAAGAAAAAACATCAAGAACAGAACGAAGTTTGTAGAAGAACATGGAAAGTTTGATTCTGAATGGTTCAGGAGAGCCATGTGGATTGACCAATCATGATTTGAGCTGCACGCTGATGCGCCAGAGAGGTGTGTTTGAGGATCTGGAGATAAATGCAGCAGTGAATGATCTGCTGAGCTGCTTTACTGGGAAAAGCAGTTTTGGAGTAACGTCCAGTAGTAATGAACCTCATTATTTGTATGAACATGGATTGCTAAAATGTTCTGATAGTGAATAATCACATAGTGGGCTTTCTGATTGGTTCTCTTGTCTTGGGTGTGTCTGTACTGGTTACAGTTTTACCTCGAGATCACAGTCAAACCCCTCAGACTGAAATTTCATTACTCAGATCATAGTTTTGGCTCTGTGTTATGAATTTGGATAACAGAACTTTGGATAGAAAGAGTTTGGATAGATAGTAGGAGTACAAAGGGCTAGAGTTCAGATAGTGGGATTTTGGATAGCAGGAGTACAGATGATAACATTTGGACAGTGAGAGTTTGGATAGTGGGAGTTTGTATTGCAGGAGTTTTGATACGGGCAGCTTGTATAGCAGGAGTTTGTATAGTCAGAGTTTGTATAATGGGAGTTTGTATAGTGGGAGTTTAAATGGGGCCGTTTGTATAATGAGAGTTTGGATAACGGGAGTTTAGATAATGTCAGTTTGTATAGCTGGAGTTTGTATATCTGCTTTGATTGTATCAGAACATTTTAGGACAGATGAGACTCTCCATACACCCTACTCCAGGGAATCATGTTCACTACCTAGTGCACTAGATGACTCATACCAGCCTGGACGTGTTTCAAATCACACGCCCTTGTTGTTATTATTATGGGGTGGTGATGGCACAGTGCGGTGCCACATTTATACGTTTCTATTGTTTTACCTCATGCTGTTCGGCCACTGCCAGCATCCCCACACTTTCTATAATGACTTACACAGGGTCCGAAAAATGCTGAGTAACAACATTCGCCCGCCCAAAAAACGTCCTGCTCCTGATCCCACACTGCATATTAAAGTACAGCACAGAGTGGCTAAATACTAACGGTGTTACTGTTATGACTGGGTACTGGCAGTGGGCAGTGTAGGACCACAGGGCTTCAGATTAATCCAACTATAACCTACTGCTATAGGACGGTCCATCACAGCACTAAATAGGGTCTGACATGAACCGTAAGTGTTAAGACACTAACCTGCACTGATTTGGGACACACACACACACACACACACACACGCAAAAGACACGAGGGGCCGGATTGAGGTGCTGAGGTCTGGGCATCGTGCCTGGACCCCCCTTTCACCCTCCCCACCCCTCCCTCTGCTTGCATTCCCCAATTGGACCGTGGGGTCATGTGATCGGGAAGTGTGGCTCCGTTTCATTTCCCCTCCCGGCTGAGGGAACACTGTGGGCGGCTCTTACACTCCAGTTAAAAATACTGCCATATTTAAGGCCGTGGAGGAATCCCGGCACGAGCAGAGGAGGCACAGACTGCATCAGAACACACACACACACACACACACACACACAGTCAACGGATCGGATGGAGTGATGTAAACGATGGAGCCGCACACTGTGTAAACATGGTCAAGACAGGCGTGGTCCTCAAAACACACACACACACACACATACACACACACATTGTTCTGAAGCTTTACACTCCTTTCGTTCTCATTTCATATACTGTATTAAATGAGGAGAAGACCTAAAAACACCATCGTTAGTCCATTACGGGCGTGTCCCAAACCACACACCTTACTCACTATAAAGTGTACGATACAACACAGGAGGGAGGGCTCTCTGGGAAATTTAAACACACACACACACACACACACACACACACACACCCACCCCATGAGAAGTCCTGTATTCTAATGAGAGGTTTTCATATCAAAGAGGGAATTATCTGCTGATTTACATAGTTCTTCCTGGACCTAGGAATCCTGCTGTATGGTGCGCACACACACACACACACACACACACACACACACACACACACACAGTTTTTATTTCTATATCTCTTTTTATAACAGAACATTGTTTATGAAGAGTATAATAAATGGAAAATATAAAACAATAGCATATATTATAAATACAATAATAAGTATGATAACATAGAAAATATTATAAAGAATGCAATAAAACTGAAAATAGGAACCTATATTAAAATATAATATATATTTTAACACAAATAATATAATGATTTTATAAATATGAATATATTTTAATATATTTAAAAAAATAAAATATAGAATACAAGACAATAGTATATATAATAAATAAAATAAATACAGTAACAGAGAATATAATATTATAATGAGTGTAATAAAATAGATAAATTAAAATTATTTTAAAATATAAAAATAGACAAAAATGATAAATATAAATCTATTTTAATGTGGTAAAAACTATGATAACATATATAAGGCAATAGTGTATATAATAAATAAAAAATAATAAAGTAGAGAATATATCATGAAGGGTATAATAAATGTCACAGTTCTGCAGCACATGAATGTAAAGAGCAGTTTGTATAAAGTTTAAGCTAAAGGATAAAGTTTTAAATAATAAATTGTCTGATGTTTTTTAATGTTAAATCATCCTAGAGGTCAGGATTTTATATCTTTTTAAATTACAGGCTGGTTTTATGAGGGTTTTCCAGTGTTAGTGGTTAGTTTGGAGTTAAATACAGATGGATTTTCTCTCTTGCTGCTGTAGATCTGAGCTGAATCTTATGGATGATTCTATACAGAGCAGCAGCTAAAGCTCTCAGCTGTTCGGGCGTTGTTCCTGCTCTGTGGAAAATATGACAGAGAGCGATGTGATGCTTTATTACGTATGCGATAATTTTTTGTTATTGTAAGAATAATTCCCTAAACGTCGACTCAGGGATGTTCACGTTCACACCGGATCAAAGTGTCTCTGGTAACCTAAAGCTTAGAAATATTTAAACTCTTATATCTTTAAAAGTCATAATAAAAAGTAATATCAACAAGACAAAGTAAGGACTGGTCAGGACTGAACCCTGGGACCTGAGGCTGAGCAAAGTCAGTGTTACCTCTTTAACCCCAATTTTTACCTGTTCAGAGTCTATCCCAGGAGAACAGGGTGCTCCAGTTTATTAAGGGCTGCGTAGGGCTCACTGTTGCTGAGTGATGATCCCTAACCAGCCTCACCTCCCTCAGACAGTCAATGGAAAGGCATTGAAACCCAGGTTCAAGCAGTTCTGACCTTTAGAAGAGTTTCATAGTCCTGCTATTAGTGGCTTTAATAGTACTTGGACATCTATTACATTTTATGTAGAGTTTAATAATGTATAAATATATAATCCTTATATTTTATATACTTTTATGAATTGGTTTTAATTTTTTTATTTTATTTTACAAATTACACTCGAATTAAACTCTATTCCATATAAGTAATGCTCCCTACACCCTAAGTAGTTCACTATGAGCCGAGATCCTACACACCTGTGTGCGTGTGTGTGTGCGTGTGCGTGTGTGTGTGTGTGTGTGTGTGTGTTATTAGAGAGTAGGTAAGGGAAAGTCATTTTTTGTTGACCGACTTCAACCGACAAGATCCTGATACACCAGGATCACCATAAAGCTGTGTTTACTCTCCACACACACACACACACACATACACACACACACACACACACACACACATACACAGCTCTGATGAATTCATTTGTATTTGGTTCACAAATGCAGTTCAGTCCTCTTTGAACCATCGTACCTGAAAAATTATTATTTTCTGATTCAGACTTGCTGTGTGTGTGTGTGTGTGTGTGTGTGTGTGTGTGTACAGAGTAAAGTGACTTTATTAAAGATGTATAATGTGTAATACATGTTTAGTGCTTTCTCACGTTCTTACTGGTAACAGCATAAAACATTCCAACAATAATCCAATAATCCAGCAACACCCTTCATACAATTTCTGGAGATTATCCTCCTCCCTCAGGCACGGCCTATTGTGTCTGTAGAGTGCCCAATCAGGCCAGAGGCACTGCCAGGACCCTAACATAGGTCTCCATGGTATCTGAGCACTGTGCCACATGAGTGACCACACTAACAGATCCTAACATATTCCCTGATAGGACTGGGACTCTGACTGGACCTCTAACAGACCTCAGATTCGAACCCTCATTTTTCCGGTCCACAGTCCTGAGCCCTACCCGCTGTGCTGTAGTTATATGTTTCCAGCTGTACTAAAGCATCAGACTGCAGCTACATGATTTATAAAATACAGTCAAATCTCACTATCCAAACTCTCACTACTGGAATTCCTGCTATCAAAACCCTTGCGATTCAAACTGTCTTTACAGACTACAGCTACAACTTCCAGCTACTTAAAGAACTCCTGATATCTAACCTCTTGCAGTCCAAACTCCCACTATCTGAATTCACACTAATTAAACTCATAAATTTATACATTTATCTAAATTCCTGTGTTATCCAAACTCACCCTATTTTAACTTTCCCAAGTCCCGCCACACAAACACACCATCAAAAAAATCCAGCTTCTTAACATGATCTACACTCTCACAGTTCAAACTCCCACTCTCTAAATTCCCACTATCTAAACTCCCATAGCCTAAATTAGTGCTTTCTCAACTTACCACTATTTAACTCCTACTATCCAAACTCCCACTATTTAAATTCTCAATATCCAAACTTATGTTATATTTAAAAAATTGTGCTATTAAAAAAAAAAACTAATGTAATCTAAACTCTTGCAGTCTAAACTCCCACTATTTGAATTCCCACTATTTAAACTCCAATTATCCAAACTCCCTCAACAACACATGGACTTTAATCCCCTAAACTGATATAAATAAAGTTAATTGGGAAAATCACGTGGTACCTCAACAACCTCCATCCTCATATAACAGGTAGGGGGCCAATCAGGAAGCTCTCTGCACCTCTATATCATGCTGACCTCACTGATAGTGGGCGGGGTTTGAACATACAGTAGGAAATAGGCATCAGAACCAATTAACATTTAGAGAGCTCCATAGTTTATGATCAGTCGTTAGTCGTGCTTGTAGCTCTCTAACTATCGGTCCAAATGAGCAGAGCAAACAAACTCGAACAGTGTAAATAAACGTCATAAGTTAAAACATAAACAATCAGAATTAAACTAAAGCAGTCCGGTTCAGTTCGGTCCAGTTCAGTAGAATCTCAGCAAAAAATGAACTGAACTGTGGAACAACCCTTCACACTCTAACATGTGTCTAAAACTTACAATGACTTCATAAGAGACCGAAACCCTGCAAAAGAGGAACAGATGGGAAACGAATGTGTGCTGTTAGCCTGTCAGAGATTACAGAGAAAAAAAAAAAAAAAAAAAAAAAAAAAAAAAAAAAAAAAACCACAAACAAAAACTAACAAAAACAAGAAAATGGGGCTGAAACACATCCAAACCTACAGTTATATAAATGTATAAGATTTTATTTAACATCATAATTTGTGTTGTAAATCAAATTCCTACAGACAGCTTCTGTGGTGGACAGGTGTGGTGTGACAGGTAAATAGGTGAAACGTGTACAGGTGTGTTTAGTACACTCATCATCACACCTCATTAAAGAAAGAATTCAAATAACGCTAACGATTATCTCTCATAATGCCTTACGTAAGACCAGAGCCTGAATATTAATGATCCTCTAATTTAGCAGTGAAACCAGCAGTACCCACGCCCACACTGGGCAGGGTTACTGGGCTACCATGTCCAGCAGCTGGCACGGGCAAACTAAATGAGCTTAAATCTCTAATTGGACATGTTTAATAAAGGCATTGTTTCCTACTGTCAGAAGTGATGTTATTTAGGTCTTTTGAGATTTCTAAGTTCTCAGTCACACCCTTTATTAAAATGTAATGCCCTGCTCTTAAGCCCCTCCCTCATTTTTGGGATGTGTGTTCATGACCACTGTTAGCTGCATTAACTCTGTCAGATATTTATCTTACCAAACGTAACAGGTCCGCTGTCACAGAACACGAAACAAACAAATACACTGATTATACAATACAGAGTCAAAATTATTTAAAAACATCAGATTTGGGTTGTGTGTTAGAGCTAATCATCAGTTTCTGGGGTGCCCTCGTAAGCGTTTGCAGAAACTGTTTGGAGGAATTTGATCTCGATCCTCTGTACAAAACTTCAGCTCAGGGGTGTTTTGGGGTTTCCTCACATGAACTGCTCACTTCAGGTTCTTCCTCAACATTTCTATTAGATTAAGGTGTTACGGGGGCGTGGACAGAAGGAGTCGCAGGTCCCAGTAGCGCAAAAATAAATCATTTTATTCACAAAAATGAAATAACTACAAATGAACTTGTCCAGAAAACCCACAGGAAACACTCAGAATAATAACTGTAAACAGAAACCTGGCATGAGAGCCGAAAACAAACAAAATACACAGAACTGAGGTAAGACACAGCGAACTGAAACCTGGCATGGTGGCCGAACGAAAATACAAAGAAAACAACCGCTAGCCGCAGCTAAGCTAACGGTTCGTGGCTTGAGTCACAAAAGCACAGTCCAAAAGCAGCCGCAACGAAAACACAGTCCAAAAACAGTAATCCACAAAAGGAAACAAGGACAAAAATAATCCCACCGGATTCCTTGGCATGGCGTGGCGTCTCGTGAAAGTCTATAGAGCTAGTGTAGCTTAGCATAGACTATAAACAAAGCATGGCATGAACGTGACCGTATACTCACCAAGAAAGATGATGAATGCTCCCACGACGCGACCAGGGAAACAAGAGGCTTAAATACAAACTCCCCAGCCGCGCGAGGCAGCAATTAATGGAAAAAAAAGTCCAATGAAAAACGTCCACGACAACGCAAAACAGACGGTGTACATCAGGGCGGTGTACATGAAGGCACATCGAACACGGGTGGGTAGTGAGGTCCCGCTGGAATGTGGGACTTCTGGAAGGCCCCGGCTGGAACGCGGGACCTCTAGAAGCTTGATGGTCCTCTGGGAGGCCTCTGGAGACTTGACGGCCTCCTGGACGGCCTCTCTTGACTTGACGGCCTCCGGGAAGGCCCCTCTTGACTTGACGGCCCCTGGGAAGGCCCCTCTTGACTTGATGGCCCCTGGGAAGGCCTCTGGAAACTTGACGGCCCCCGGGGAGGCCTGACTTGGCTGGACGGCCCCCGGAGACGGCCTGACTTGGCTGGACGGCCCCCACGATGGCCTGACTTCACTTAACAGCCCCCGTGACGGCCTGACTTGGCTTGACGGCCCCCGGGATGGCTTGACTTGGCATGATAGCCTTCACGATGGCCTGACTTGACTTGAAGGTCCCTGGGACGGCCCGACTTGACTTGATGGCCCCCACGATGGTCTGACTTGACTTGATGGCTCCCGGGACGGCTTGACTTGGCATGACAGCCTCCACGATGGCCTGATTTGACTTAATGGTGCGGAGGGCTGGCTGACGACCTTGGCGCTGACATAGGAGCTGAAGTCGTTGGTGCTGGCGCTGGAGCTGATGTCGTCGGGGTTGGTACAAGAGCTGAGGACCTTGACGCTGGCACAGGAACTGGCGTAGACGCGACGTGCCCAGCCACGAACCCAGGAGACCCTGTGACCATGGGCAGACCTCTAACCGGCGCGGCTATGAGGCAACGCGACCAACTTGGACATGGGACTAGCACGCTTGGACACAGGGTTAAACGGTGAGGGCCAGGCGGTTAATGGCTCATCGACCGAGCTACAAGTTGCGGACGGCCCAGAAGCGGGTCTCACCGGTGTAGGTAAGGTGGCTAGCAGCTCATCAACCGAGTCGAGTGACGCGAATGACTTGGAAGTGGGGCTAACATGCGAGGGCGAGGTGGCCAGCGGCTCATAACCCAAGCTTAGCTGTGCAAATAAGGCGGCTAGCAGTTCATCCACCGAGCTGAGCTGCGTGAACGGCTCGGAAGCGAGGCTGACCGGCGGAACAAGCTCGGAGACGGGGCTAGTGGGCTTCGACAACGAGATCTATGGTGCATGGTGCTCAGATCCAGGACAGAGGGAACCTGAAGCCCCTGACACGGGACTGAGGGGTTCTGAAGCAGCGTGACTAGACGCTACCAGCCCAAACATGGTGCTACGAGGCGAGACCAGCTCAACAGCCAAGCTAAGCATGGTGATCGGCTCAGAAGCGGGGCTAAACACGCGGCTAGCAGCTCATCAACCTAGCTGAGCATTGCTAATGGCTCGGAAGCGGGGCTAAGCAGCACGGACAAGGCGGTTAAAGAACTGAGGTAAGACACAGCGAACTGAAACCTGGTGTTGTGGCCAATCAAAAATACAAAGAAAACAACCGTTAGCCACGGCTAGGCTAACGGTTCATGTCTTGAGTCCCAAATGCACATTCCAAAAGCAGCCGCAACGAAAACACAGTCCAAAAACAGTAATCCACAAAAGGAAACAAGGACAAAAGTAATCCCACCGAATTCCTTGGCGTGGCGTGGTGTGGCGTGAAAGTCTATAGCGCTAGCGTAGCTTAGCATTGACTATAAGCAAAGCATGGCATGAACGCGACCGTATATTCACCAAAAAGATGAACAATGTTCCCACGATGCAACCGGGCAAACAAGGAGCTTAAATACAAACTCCCCAGCCACGCGTGGCAGCAATTAACAAAAAGTCCAATGAAAAACGTCCACGACAACGCAAAACAGTCGGTGTACATCAGGGCGCCGCCATCATAGAAACCGTGGCGAACTGTGGGGATTGTAGTCCACACCCACAATTCGCCGAAAAAAAAGGAAACACCGAGGGCAGAGCATGCGCCCTGACATAAGGTCCGGACTTTGACTTGGGCCATTCCAAAACATTACCTTCTGTAACTGTTTTTATGTGGTTATAATCGTTCTCTTGCTTCATGATCCATGTTCTCTTGAGATTCCGTTGATTTTCCTTTAGAATTTGCTGCTATAATTTAGAATTCATTGTTCCATCAATGATGGCGAATTGTGATCCTACAACCACCATGTTTCACAGAAATAATAAAGTTCTTATGCTTGAATTCAGATACAACACTTTCCATTTAAACCAAAGAGTTCTCAGAGTTCAGAGACCGGATTCACGGTAGGTTTTTAAGACAAACTCTAAGAAGTTCATAAGAATGTTCTTAAATGCAATTCTTTAGAAAAAATTAAGAAGTTTCAAATATTATCATAAGTAAATCTTTGTTGTTCTCTTACGTAGGCTACGTTACATTTTAGAGCTTACGACATACGGAGGGAGACACATTTTGAATTTATATTTATCATTATTTCTGTTATTTAGTTTTATTAAATAACGGAATTATTTCTATAAAGAACTAGAGGTGATGATGAAAGAAATAGAGAACAGGAAAAAAAATCCAATATCTAAACTGTTTAAAGTTTAAAATTCGCTTGTTTTACCGTCGACTCTTACAACCTAAGATAAATGTGATTCTATTGTAAGGTTAAGAAAACATTTAAGAATGTGGCGTTTTCGAAAATACCTCTTGTGCTTAGAATTGTTCTTAAGGAAAGAGTTAAGAGTTAAGAAATAAATAGGATAATTCTTAAAAAATTATTTGAAGAAAAACTCATTTTCATAACTTTTTTCTTAAGAAGAAAGAAGATTTTCTTTCTGAAGACACTTGTCCTTTGTTTTTTTCTTTAAAATCCTCTAAATGTTAAAAAAAAACACAAAAAAAAACAAATAAGGGCTGAAACTACATACTTGGAAAATTAAATTTAAGAGAATGATAAATTTAAATTTCACACACTGGCTTTAAGTCCGCTGTACTGTTTACAGTTTTATTGAGACTTGTTTAGTTTGTAAATGAAGACATTTGAATACAAATTCATTAACAGTAGCTACAGGTTATAATTAACAATCGTTACACTTTTGTTGTAAATTAGTAACTTTAAATTCCGGTTGTGTGTTTATGAAATAAAGAACGGTACAAATCACATCTAATCAAATCTTATTTTATTATTAATTTGGACTTGTTTATAATGAATAATTAAGTGTGATTTCCTCTCGATGAGTGAGGAGCTGACAGGTCAGTGTTACAGCTGAATAATTGGTGTGTGATGACGTATCTGTTGGGTCCCTGTGGGTCCAGGAGGCGTTATTCCTAATGTACGGAATTCCTGCTGTGTACCTGATGATCCTGTCTTACGTTCCACAGGGTGGAGGATCTCCATATCCTGTCCTCTCCATTCACTGCTCCTCAAACCGTTATGACGCCACAGGTGACCATTCAGCCTTTAACGTACACTCCTAACACTCTGACCTCATTGTTATGGTGCTCCAGTGACTAGCACCTGATACTGACACCGTTAGAGCACTCCTGCATACGTCCCAATAATAATGAACCGGATGAACTGGATTACTGAATGTTTGGGCTGGTGAGAGGAAAGAGGGTTAGTGTCCTGCCTCAGCTATCAATGAAGGAATGAATGAAGCAACAGAACAAAGAGAACAAGAGAATAAAAACAGAGCTCTGAAGGTGAGGCTATACACACACACACACACACACACACACGTGAGATTCATGTGTGAGTGTGTGTGTGTGTGTGTGTGTGTTTGAGTGAGTGGACCCACTTATAGTGCTGAATAGGAAAACGTGGAAATACGTGATGTTAATATGTGCTGTATGTTTTGTATTCCTTCTGATTTCTGATGTATTTTAGTTTGTTTATTTATTTACTTTTTTATTTTCTATATTTTTTAGATTTTAGTTTATTATATATTCCATTATATATCTTCCATTTTAGTTTATTTATTTATTTTGTATTTTTGTAGAGATTTTAGTACATCATATACATTCCAAACTTCCATTTTAGTTTATTTATTTATTTATTTTTAGTTTATTATATGCATTCCATTATACATCTTCCATTTTAGTTCCACACTGAATCATTTGGATTTTTCCTGTATGTATCAATACACACTACACACTGTGTAACATTTATTTTTTTATATTTTGTTTGATTGTTTAATGTCACATTGATGACTCTTCATGTCAGGAGCAGGGTTACATCGATACTAATCACACACATTCATACTGGGCCAATTTAGAGTGACCAATTAACCTAATGCACATCTTTGGAATGCGGGCGGAAACCGAGGTCAGGATTAGGGTTGGGTATTGTTTGCATTTTATCGATTACAACTTTCAATTACAAAATGGTGAAAAAATTTTTATATTTCAGCTTCAAAGGGAATCGTTTTTACGTTCCATTTAAACCTATTTAAACCTACCTATTAACCCTAAAAGGTAAAAAGCTTAACATGGTTTAATGTACTTAAACAATGAACCAGAAACACCAAACTTCTCTGAGTTATTACTAATCATAAATAATCTCTACTGCTGAAATGAAGAACCTGTGATCCAAAAGGAAAGGATTTATTTTCTGGAAAAGCAATTCTCACTGTAATGCTAATATTATTCACTTATTCATGTTCATACCCACATATTCCAGCTCAGGGTCGTTGGGAGCCAGAGCTTATGTGGCAGCACATGGCGTGAGGTGGGAACCAAACCTAGACAAATCACCAGTCCATCACCGGGCACATGCACACTCAAACTTTTTAAAGTCAACTAAGATGAATTATTGATGCCATGGTGGTGAAGTCCGATCCTTTATTTCCAGAGTGCTGTTTAACAATTGAGCCTCGTCTCAAAGCAGCTTCATAATTTGTAGATTATCTTTAGATAATCTACAAATTATAGATATCTAAGCCCAATCCAAAACTGAGCAATCCTAGGGTGAGAGGGGCAAGGAAAACCCCTAAACATTATAAGGAAGAACCCTTGTTAGGACCAAGCCTCAAAAAGAAACCCGACCTGCTTACAGCCCAGATGATACATGTAAGTTATATAATTAATAAGTTTATAACAATAGATTAAAAAACAGAAGTTAAATATAAATTAAAAGAGAGTTGCAGAACGGCCCCCTTTTATCTCTTTGGGGTTTAACCCCCTCCGTTAACCTCAAGGTAATAAGGTGTCACCCTCAGTAAGAGCTTCATCCTGGAGGGGGTGATGCTACAACCAGAACCTGTATTGTGGTTCCTGTTCTTGTTCACAAAGCAGGAGTACACACAAACACACACACACACACACACACACACACACACACACACACACATACACACATTCATTAATTCATTAATTCATTCATTCGTCTACACTCACCAAGAGAAGAACCTTAAGGACAGGAGAACATACAAAACTCCAAATAGAGTATGACTGGACCAGTATCCTGCTGTACCACCACACCAGTCCTAAACTGTGGGAGAATTAAAGTGTGTTTTTGTTTAAAATAGATTCTTTTTTTATTATTACCTAAAAATATCACAGATTTCCAAACTCAATCCCATACAGTCTTTTCTTTTATTAAGACAAAAACATAACACAAATAGAAACGCAATTAAACATTCACAGCATTGTGTGGTTGCTATCGCGCCTGTTTGCGTGTATAAACACACATACACACGCGCGCGCGCGCGCACACACGCGCTCGTGCTGGCCCGCTGCCGGGTTTCTCCCTTTGACGTCACGCGCCCTCACACACACACACACGCGTGTGTGTGTGTGTGTTTTTCTGGCGTTGCCGCGCGACGGGGCGTGTCCGGGTTTAAAGAGGTGGAGAGCCGCAGGGTGAGACCCATTACTGAGCGCAGAGAGAGAGTGAGAGTGAGTTTAATAACACTCCCGTACTGCTCCGGTACGAACCGCACACGGATCCGTTAATCACACACACACACGCGCGCGCGCGCGCGCACTCTCACACTCTCTCAGTGACAGGAGCGCGGGCGGGATGGCTCTTACCGGACTTTAAAAACGGACTGTTCAGAGAACCTGTGGATTATAACCCGGGATATTATTCCTATCATCATCATTACTGGTACAGGTTGATTGCTGAGCTCACCTGAACACCTGCACTGCTCTGTTCATGAGGTGTGTACCGCAAGTCTCGCGCGTGATTCACCAAAGCTCCGGGAGGGTTCTTTAACTTGATGCTCATACTCTCGTTTTTATTTGTGTTGTGCTGGTTGGTGTAGGCGGCCTCAGAGTGAAGTGGACGGTATGGGACTGAGCCGCGCACTGCTGCCCTCCATCTCCACCTTCACCTGCTCCAGCACCAGCACACCGAGCAAGCACCGGGGAGGAGCAGCTCACCTGGTCAGTACACCTTCCAGTCTCACCTGGATACTCTAGATACTCTATATATACTGTATAATAGACACTCAACATACTTTCTCTCTCTTTGTAGTACACTATTACTCTATATACTGATTGTAGAATGTAATCTCAGTGCTCTTTATTTAAACACAATTATGATGTCTGTATACTCTACATACTCTATAATATATACTCAATACATCGTCTCTCTCTCTCTCTCTCTCTCTAGTGCACTATTACTCAATATACTGATTGTATAATATATTCAGTGCTCTACTCTCTACTATATACTAATCAGCTTATATACTCAGTACTCTCTCTCTCTAGAGTACACTATTAGTCTATATAGAGATTGTAGAATGTAGTATCAGTACTTGATAAAAACACATTTATGATATCTGAATACTCTATATACTCTATAATATATATTCAATTCACAATCTCTCTCTCTCTCTCTCTCTCTCTCTCTCTCTCTATATATATATATATATATACATACATGTATAGAGTGCACTATTACTCAGTATACTGATTGTATGTTATAATCATTACTATCTCTATATATAATCACTCTGTTTGGCATGCATCAAATAAAGAAAACTTTTAAGGAGATTGAAGAAACTGCTAAAACCGGGTTAAGAACTGTACAACGCATTATTAAAAAGTGGAAGGACAGTGGAGAAACATCATCTTCGAGGAAGGAATGTGGTCAGAAAAAAATCTTGCATGATCATGATCGCCAATCACTTGAAGGTTAGGTGAAATCAAATTGTAGAAAAACAACAGTGGAACTCAGGGATATGTTTAATAGTTGAAAGTAAGAGCATTTCCACACGCACAATGCGAAGGGAACTCAAGGGACTGGATCTTAAGAGCTGTGTAGCCTTAAGAAAACCACTCATCAGTGAGGATAACCGGCAAAAACGGGGAGCAAAAAGATTGGACCCTGGAGCAATGGAAGAAGGTCATGTGGTATGATGAGTCCAGATTTACTCTGTCCCAGAGTGATGGGCGCATCAGGGTAAGAAGAGAAGAGGCTGAAGTGATGCATCCTTCATCCCTAGTGCCTATGGTACCAGCCTGTGGGAGCGGTGCTGTGATCTGGGGTCTCTGCGGTCGGTCAGGTCTGGGTTCAGCAACGTTATGAGCCCAAAGAATGAGGTCAGCTGACTACATGAATATACTGAACCACGTTATTCCATCAATGGATTTTTTTCTTCTCTGATGGCACGGGCATATTCCAAGATGAGAATTCCAAGATTCATCGGGCTCAAATTATGAAAGAGTGGGTCAGGGAGCATGAGACATCATTTTCACACAATGGTTATCCACCACAGAGTCCAGACCTGAACCCCATTGAGAATCTTTGGGATGTGCTGGGAAAGACTTTGAGCAGGGGTCCAAAACTCCAATCATCAATACAAGATCTTGGGGAAACACTAATGCAACTCTGGACAGAAATAAATGTTGTGATAATCAAAGCTAAATGCAGAGCAACGAAATATTAGAGTGTGTGACCTATTTTTTGACCAGGCAGTGTATGTACTCAATACTCTATATAATAGACTAATACTCTACACAAGTTGTATAATACAGTCTTGATACTATATTTAAACTCCACTATCAACCATGTATACTGTACATACTATATAATAAACTAATATACTCAGTTCCCTCTCTCTCTCTACAGTACACTGTTACTCTATACGCTGTATAATATAGTCTTAGTACCCGTTCTCTCTATAGGACTCTATATACAGAGTGTAGAATGTAGTGTCAGTACTGGTTCATATCCTCATATATAATATAATACTCTATATAAAACACTAATACTCTATACAAGTTGTATAATACCCTATTATCAAGTTTGCATACTGTACGTACTACATAACATATACTCAGTACTCTCTTTATCAGTAAGTTCTATATGTTTGTACACTCTATATATAATCTATATAGTACTATATCTACTACTATATATACACTCACTATTACTCTACAAAGCCTCTGTAATAGTCTCAGTAATCCCTCGCTGTCTCTCTCTCTCTCTCTCTCTATATATATATACACAGTAGACACACACTGTACACTGTACATACTATATAATTTATACCCTCTATAGTACACTAATACTCTGAATGCTGACTGTATAATATAGTCTTAGTACTCTCTCTCTCTATATAGTGCACTATTACTCTATAGTGTAGAATGTAGTCGCAGTACTCTTTATATAAACACCCACTATTAAGTCTGGATACTGTACATACTCTATAATTTATACACTTTATAGTACACTAGTACTCTAAATGCCAACTGTTTAATATATTCTCAGTACTCTCTCTACAAGGCTATAAAGTCTTTATACTGTATATACCGTATTTTTCGGACCATAAGGCGCACTTAAAATCCTTTAATTTTCTCAAAAATCGACAGTGCACCTTTAAATGCGGTGCGTCTAATGTATGAATTAATTCTGGTTGAGCCTTCTGACCTAGAACCGATTGTAGATGGTACACGGCGCTCATAAATCTGTCAAAATGTTTTAGCACGGTCTTGGTAGGTTACGAAGCTCACGGCCCACCGTAGTCAGGAACCATCGCTGAATAATACGGTATGTGCTTCAGCATTAGGGTATGTGCATTCATCATTCATTTATTTTCGAAGCGGATTTCAAACTCAGCGCTATCAGTCACGCAGTACAACATGGACATAGAGCAGCTGCGAGAGAATTCAACATTAACGAATCAATGATACGGAAGTGGAGGAAGCAAGAAGACGCCCTGCGCCAGGTAAAGACCAAACTGAGCTTCCGAGGGAACTTAAGAGTTTTGTTTCATTTCATGCGTCTTATAACCCAGTGTGCTTTATGGTCCGAAAAATACGGTACTATATAATACGCTTATATACGGACTGCTCTCTGTATAGTACACTATTACTCTATACACTGTATAATATAGTCTTACAGCCTTCTCTCTATATAGTACAATATTACTCTACATACAGATTGTATAATATAGTTAGTACTCTGTATTTACTATATAATAAGCATACATACTGAGTACTCCATACAGACTGTATAACATACCCTCAGTACTCTATATATACACAGTATACACACTATAAAGTCTGTATACTGTACATACATATGTAATATGCACTCAATACTCTCTCTCTCAGTAGATTATACTCTAATTCACTGTACACTATTTATAATTTATATAGCACACTATTACTCTATACAGTGTATAATATAGACTTAGTGCTCTCTCTGTATAGGAACACCAGTATTAATCTGTATATGGTACATACTATATAATATATACTCAATACGCACTCTCTCAGTTATATACTGTACACTATTTATATATATATAAAAACCTGAGATAAAATGAGTTAAGCTGAGGTAAAATTAGATAACTTGAGGTAAAAATTGAGGTAACCTGAGATGGAATGTGCTAACCTCAGGTAAAAATATGGTAACCTGAGGTAAAACTAGGTAACCTGAGGTAAATTGAGGGAACCTAGGGTAAAAATGAGGTAACCTGAGGTAAAAGTAGGTAACCTGAGGTAGAATAAGGTAACCTGAGATAAAATGAGGTAACCTGGGGAAAAAATGTCTAACTTGAGACAAAATAAAGTAACCTGAGGTAAACTGAGGTACGCCGAGGTAATATGACATAACCTGAGGTAAAATGAGCATAACTGAGATAAAATGTGTTAACCTAAGCTAAAATCAGGTAACGATGAAAATGAGAAAATGAATACTGAGGTAAAATAAGATAAACTGAGGTAACAGGGGATCTGGGAAGATTTTAACAGATAGAACTGAAAAAACTTATTACAGTATAAAAATAAAGATGTGAAAAGAGTGAAAACTGTTTGGAGGTTCCCCAAATCTCAGAGTAAAGGAAGAAAATAATTTAAATACTGTAAAATGTTATATAACTATATACTGTATATATTATCTCAACAAGTATTTTAATGCATTATAAATGCAGATTTTCAGACGTGGTAGATCCACACAGGTACTTAGTCTTAAGTGTTGTTGTGTATTTTGGCACAAAGTGTATTGTGTATCAGGATGTGTGGATTATACTCTGGTGCTTTTTACTTTAGTTAATAATAATAGTAGATTTGTAAACACTGAAGCACACGGTAACTCTCCATGACTAACGCTAGACTCCGAGTTTATTAAATGGAACTGAAGTTTAATGAATGCAGCCGTTCCGTTTGATCAAATTCAGAACGTTAAATCATCACAATGACACGAAACTTTATGAAACTGTAATTTGTTGACCTGTTTAACCGGTTTAATTTCCTGATCATATTTAAATCAGGAGCCTTGTCATAACACCAATCCTGAATATTAAAATATTTAAATATGTTAAACCATCTTTATCCTATTTGATCTGATGACTTCACACCACAAGTTAATGAGATGCATAGTAAAAGCATGGATTATATGCGTTAAACTTTAGATTTTATACATTTTATACATTATAAACTTTATACTTTTCTACTTACACACTGCTTTATCCTCAGGAGCATCATTTGTTGTTCATTATTACCACAACACACACTTTAACAACCAAATCCTGCTCATTTATTTTTACAGAATAAAGTTTGTAGTACCAACCCACAGCACAGACAAAAAACTTTTCCAACGTAAATTTTAAATATAATAAACATTAGATGACAGCTAAGCATCTACTTAGTTTTTCCTTTCAATTTTAAGATCCAAGATCCTAATGTACGTTCTTCGAATACAATAAAACATTTAATACTTAACGAATTCCTAAAGTATTAATAAACCTCACATTTATTCTAGAAAATATCTAGGTACAACACAGAGATTTGAAAGACAGAGGACAAATAATAAATATGAGCTCAAATTAAACTGAATTTCAAACAAATAGGTTAAATAACATTTAAAAAGGTGACTGTTTACAAACAATACGCCAGCCCACTGGCAGGGCACTGGGTTCAAGTCTCAGTGTCGCCTTTTAGCCTGGTCATACTTCACATGCAGGCACAATTGGCTGTGTTTCACGGAGGGGATGCCAGTCATAGGCAGCATCCACACCAAGACCAGCATTAAACACTAAAATATTACATATAGAGATGGTGTTTGTGGAATATATTTACCACATTCTGTATAACCCCACACCTTTGGTGAACTCTGCGATGGCTGAACACTAATAATCTAATAAACTATTTAAAGCAGTAATTACATTTCATAAGGTGATCGTTAATACCCTCAGAGGAAGAGCAGTGACGTCATCGTGTGTAGTAAAGTTATATTTATAGTGTTAGGCTGTGAGGTCCTAATGCCTCCCTAACGTACACACGGGGGGTACAGAACATGATTCACACTGTGTTCATTAGCTAATTTCCAAATATCTCTCTACTGGATAGGAAGTGCACTAGATAGGCTGTAGGGGACAGTCAGAGGTCTGGACATTAAATGGCTCTCTTTTGACAGTACATTATTCGCCATGACGCAGAGTCTCAGGCGAGTCAAAACACAAACATATATCTCAATGTACACCTGACCAGGACCAGTGCCACAACGCCTCACCATTACGAATCGCAGCTCAAACCTCAAATAATGTGGTGGGGGATTTGAACCAGTGTGGCTCAGCGGTAGGGTGCTGCTTCAAGTTCATATATCTCACTGGTAGGGGTGGGAATCTCTTGGCACCTCACGATTCACTTATGATTCAGAAAACTTTAATGTAATTATTAATCGATTATCGCTGCATAGTTCTTTTTTCTCCCAGTGATTCCATAACTTTTGGATTTGTTCTGGTTGTAGATTTTGTGGATTGCTGTGTCAGTAATGCCGGCCTTACATCACTTTCACTTTTTCACCCTCACCAATAAATTTTCAATGTGGGAATAAAATCCTGGGAGTCTTGCTAGAATCGCTGTCTTAAGTCAGGCTTTTTTTCATCTTGATTTTACGTTCCAAGTCTTAAGTCTCGGCTCACGCAAACAGTGAGGTGAACATTGTGTATAACCAATAGGTGGCGCCCTCTTTCTATTCCATGTGGATATGGATGTTAGAGGTGAAGGTGATTTTTAGAGGTCAGTATGTTTTATATCTACAGGGATCTGACCAAATCATGGAAACATGTCATTTTACTGTCATACTGTCAGACAGACATTTATTTCTAAATTTTTGTTTTCAGAGTCTTTTTTTTTTATGAAATCTCTTTGAGACTGTATCTCGGTTCCAAAACCCTAGTTCTTAACGACTGAATACGGAATCTGAATTGCTTATTTAGCTCTGTTGAGTTTCTTTTATGAGACGACACAGTGCGGCGCCACACTAACACACTATAGAGTTTCGACTTGTTCTTGCCTTCATTCATTAGCATTAAGTTATCAATTAACATTTAAGAAATGATGCTGAATCGTCCATGCCTGCATCGATTTTTCCCCACTCCTAAGATAAGATAAGATAAGATAAGATAAGATAAGTTGATCCTTTATTTGTCCCACAATGGGGAAATTTACAATCCTACTTACTGGTGTTCTAGTCAGATACTCAAAATTACCCAAAATTTCCTTTCCTTTTTACTATGTGTCCCCTAAACCCTTTGTAGTAGGGACAGAGCCAAACCCTAAATCCTTTTAGGACAGAAACTGATTAACGGAGTCATTCACACCCAAACCTCATATAAAGTCATTTTTAGGAGTGTGATGATGATTAATAAGACCTGCAATGAAAGAAAAGAGTTAATCATTTTAATAATAATTATTATTACCGTATGTAGTTTCCCAGAGCACACGCCTGAATCAACAGAGCATTGTTCTGTAGTCTTATCACCATATGTAAGACGGCAATGACAACAGCAACAACAACAACAACAACAACAACAACAAAAGCAATAATAATAATAATAATAATAATAATAGATGTCTCTATCTGATTCCGTAATGTTATATTTATTTTATAACGTCATTAAATAGCGTTATTATGCAGGAAGAAATGTGAGTGCTGTCGTTTTAAAAAATTCCTATCCACCCGAATACAGCTGTGCAGCATCTGGATCGAGTTGTGGCTCATGTATTTGGTTTGGCAGGATGTGAGGATTAATATTTTTATTTACAAATTGATTTAATTATTACGAACATTCTGCAAAAAGCATGCAGAGAAACACTGATCTGTGTTATCAGTATGATTTAGTATTGAACCTTTTAACTAATTAATAACGTTAAATATCAGATAGATTTATATTTACATAATAATAAATATTCCATATAACTACGTCACTGATTCTACAGGCCATAAACGTTACTCTACTCATCTGTAATGTGTGTACTGTGTTTTAGGGTGGTGCAGCTGCAAAGAACAGGGTTTGAGCCCACCTGCTGTCAGGGTGGAATTTGCATGTTCTCTCCATGTCTGGGTTTCCTATGAGTACCGTTTCTCACCACAGGACCAATGTTAGATTAGTTTGGTATGACAGAAATCCATCATTTTCTTCTTATTAAACTGAATTTACCAAATTTCAATAAAAGTGTGAATCATTTCCACAAAACAAATAAATGACATCAGCACCAATTACACAAAGCATGTAAACCATCACAGCTGGGTTTCTGTAATATTTCTAGTTTTCATTTTAACGCTTTGCTTTCAGCAGGTTTATCTACGCTCCACGGTTTGTTCAGAAACAGAAAAAAAATTCCTTAAACAAAGCAGAATAACATGATCTGTTTAATATCAAATGAAAGTGATCTCACTCGGTTAAGTAGATTTGTTCCATTTATCAGGTTTATGTTTAATAATTATGTCATGCAGTTTGGAACGAGTCACTTCGTTCTGTCATAATAAGCATAATATAAAGCAGGTCTGAGGAGGAACTGCTCGTTATTGGTTCTGATTAATTAGATCTCTAGATAGAGGTATTGCAATGTGGACATTTAGCAGACTTTATTATATTCTGTTTGTATTTGTGTGTGCTTTTGTGTTTGTGTGTTTAATCCATTTGTATATCTGTTTATCGATCAGACAATCTGATGGTTCATGTAAAGTTCCTTCTTAAATAAATGTGATGCTTCCTCTGTTATTAGCTATTTATTTTCTGTTTGTTTCAACCTCACTGACCAAATTAAAATAGCGACCCGAAAAATCAGACAACAAGCTGCCTGAGGTAACTGGGTGCAACCAAGTGTACAAAAAGAGGGGGGTTCACGCCACAGTTATGCTTTCCGTAATAAACAGAAATAAATTGAAATGAAATATGAAATAACAAGAGACAGATCAATTGGCACGGTTTATAAAGCAACATATATTTAACTTTATATTTATTCTACTGTACAATGGGGTAATAGATTAGCATTTTCTCGGGATATGGCCCTCTAAAGCGTACGTGTTTACACCGATGCTGTTTAAAATGAATGAATGGTGATCAGTACAATGTACTCAATTATAAATGTTATCAATCATTTATTTATTGGATCAGGTAAAGACAGAGAAAGCCGAGCATTCATTCAGCAACATCACAAGATGCTTTTTGGAATGTTGTGAAGTCATACTGGATAACATGGATCATCAGATTTTATACAAACTTGTGTAGCTCGAGTGTACGTTATCATTAGAGCAAAAGGGGGAACATACCAAATACTCACACCTTCTGACATTCATGTAACTTATTTTATGCAAAGTTTCACTTTTTCTCAAAATGTTATGCTGATTATATGCTCTGTAAAGAGACATGCTAAACAGAGACATTTTCACTGGTGTGCTAAGACTTTTGGCAAAACTCAAAGTCAAAGTCAGATTTATTTCTATAGTGCTTTTTTAGAATGGAGCATTGTCTCGAACCAGCTTTACAATTTTTTTTATTATCTTCTATTATGTAGGTCCAAAGCCCAAACTGAGAAAGCATAGTGCAACAGTGGCGAGGAAAATCCCTAAATGTTATAAGGAAGAAACCTCTGGATGACCAAGACTCAAAAATGGACTCGACCTGCTTGGGCGGCCTAAATGTTATATGTAAGAATTAAAAAGTTATTTAATTAATAAGTTTACAGTAATAGTTTTCAAAAACAGAAGCTAAATAAAGTTTAATTACTGCAGATGCTCCCCCTAGCGGGCCCGTATACGGGCCCACTAGGTCGCCATTTTTGAATTCTTAATAGCATATTCTTAAATAAATATTCTTAATACACAGTCCAAAACACCAACTCAAAATATTTAATACTATTATGACTACCTGCATACTGATTACAGAAATCACATACAGAACACAGCTGTCCGCCATGTTTGTTTACATAAACAACCATACCTCCCCAAATATTTTGCCTTTTAAAATATACTTAGGATGTAAAATAACTTTTGATTTTATTATAGAAAATTCACTTACCGTCTAAACAACTCCACGATACTGTTAAACTCCAGATAAAATGTCAGTAAAGTCCTTTTTTCACTTGCTCACGTCGTCCCATAGAAATCTATTAATTTCCAATGTAACCGGAGCTTAGCGTTCTTTGGCTGTGTTCTCACTACACGACACGAGGTTCCCTCTAAAGTCTACATAAGATATCCCCTATGGGAGGGCTCTGTAAATACTCAGTTCGTTATTTGTTCGTGAGCTTCCAAAGGTCATTGGTTAGGGTTTTTTTTCAGCCGCTCCAAATCATAGCGGTTTCTAGGCAGAATAGGGAAATGAAGGGTCTGTGTAAGCGCTGAGTGAATGACCCACCCTCTTCCGATGGAAAGCTAACAGTCTAAGGTTTCCATAGAGATGTCACATGACATGCTCGTGCTCACAGAGCGCGTAGGGGAGGGGTTTAAAGGGCCATACAGCCTGAAACAGCCTGGCTGAGCAATGCAAAGGACTACATTCAGCGTGATTTATTCAGATAAATAGCATAATAACACTGAATTGTGACTAATATTTGTTTGTTCTATTATAGAAGACATAAAAAACTTGCAACCATTTGATTTATGACGACAGGCTTCTTTTTATTTAGATTTTTAGAGGTCATGACCTATTTCGAGATGAATGGTGATCAATACTAAAAAAGCTGTGTAACTCTTGAATACTTTATTGCATCTGTTCCAAATTTTAGATTTAGTCCCTGGTGAAACATAAAATGTACAGCATGGATAATTTTCTCTCACCAGCATCCACACACACATCATAAACCCAAAAAATAAAAGGCGTTTTTTGTTTTTTCTGTATTTAATCTTCCCAAATGGAACTTAAATGATGAAATTAGAAGCCTGGAGGTTAACAAATATGTTGGCCTAAGTGTTTACTTCAATTTAAGCCCTGAATGATCATTGTGCTGTATGTAAAACCTAAAATAACCAGTGTTTTAATGTAATAGTGCAAATCGCTTGAAAAGAGTTTGCAAAAAATGTAGCAGCATAGGGTTAGAACATTTAAAGCATTTATAGAACATTAGAACATTTATATTTACAATTAGAGAAAATATAGCAATTAAAATTAAATATAATAATCCATAAACAAATACATTAGGATAATGAAATACTCTGAAGAGCATAATAAACTAGAAAATATAGAACTGTAAACAAACAAACAAAGAGTTTAATGAATGTCTAGCGCCACCTGGTGGTAAAGTGTTAGACCGAGCGTCTGATGGTTATTCTGCTAGATTCTGCACCAGGAGATCAATCAGAGATAGATTTACCTGTATTTTGTTTGGTGTCACTCTCTGGAACCTGTGTAACATTCTCGATAGCAGTATCACTCTAGTTGTTTATTGTGTTTGTGTGTTTTTTGTTTGTTTGTTTTTTCGGACTAAGAGATGGAAGGAGGAAATGTCTCATCTGAAGCACTGTGATGTCATCATGACAAAGAGGGAGCCAGAGGAACTCGACCTGCTTGACTACGACTTCATCCTCTCCAACAGCGTCATGCAGCAGCAGCAGCAGCAGCAGCAGCAGGGTCACCACGCCCAACAGGAAATTACATCGTCGGCATCATCATCATCATCGGTGACGTATCCGTCCTACCAGATGCCGTACGTTCCGGACATTAACGATGTTTCTCCAAGCGGAGGATTCGTAGCTGAGCTCATGAGGCCTGACCTGGATCCCGTATACCTGCAGCCACTCAGCGCTGATGCTAACGCTAATGCTAACTCTAATGCTAGCATGAACATTAACCTGCAGGGAAAGTTTGTGCTCAAAACGACGAATGTGCAATCCAACATGGCGGATTATGGCGAGGCAGGGAGTGTGGCAGCATCTGTACAATCTTCGGCCATGTTCATGTGCCGCAGGATTAAACAGGAAGTAGTTCATCCCTCCACTTCCTCTTCCTCTGTGTCACAGGAAGAGCATCACGCATCGCCACAGGTGAGTCTCAGAAACATGCTGATGCTCATGCTGATCATGTGACCTGTGCTTTCTTATTGCTGATTTGTAATCTTGAATGAATCACCTAATCGAACTAATCGGTCATGAATTAGTAAATAGATCAGTAATTCATTAGTAAATGGATCGCTAAATAAATCAGTAATGGATCAGTAAATGAATCATTAATGAATCAGTAAATGGATTAGTAATGGATCAGTAATTTAATCGGTAATTAATTAGTAAATTAATCAGTTAATGGATCAGTAATGTATTAGTAATGATTCTGCAATGAATCAGTAAAGGGATCTGTAAATTAATCATTAATAAATCTGTAATGAATCAGTAAATAAAGCATTAATACAGCTGTAATTAATCAGTGATTGATAAGTAAATAGATCCGAAAATGGATGAGTAAATAAATCAGTAAATTAAGTAGTAAATGAATCAGCATCATTCAGTGTAACATAATTCAGTATCATTGGGAGTTTAACCAGGACTAATTCTTCAACAAATTAACCAAAAAAATCAGAAAATATCTGTTAGTTGCAGGGCCTTATTTGTTTTTGAATCAGTAAATCGATTCTTTGGTTTTATGATCAAACGACTCTGAATCATTTAACTGATCATAATCAAATGACTTCTGAAACGTTAATATGATAAAAGATTTAACTGTTTAAAGCCTGGGTTAATCTTAATCTTTAATCTTAAGTTCTGATGACTGCCTGTTGAAGTTTGGTATGTTCTCTCTAAGCTCATGCGGGTTTCTTCACCCCCCTAAAAACCATGCCATGAACGTTCCAGATTCTCTCTCGTGAACAGTAACGAACTTCTCTCTGTCTCTCTCTGCAGGTTTTGGTTCATCCCTCTCTCTCACAGGGATTCCATCCATCTTCCAGTTTCTCCCAGTTTGCTCCCCACAGCGTGCCCTACCCAGGTCAGTCTCACCCTGCCCTCACCCCCCACAGGGTACAGAAATATGTAAAGTTGTAAAGTTGCTTTGAGACAATGCTCCATTGTAAATGCTCCATATGTATGATTCATTTGATTTACTTTGGGGTAAAAAACATTCTCTAAATCTTACTGAAGCTTTAGTTCTGTCGTGGTTTATTTCGGTCTTTATCAGAAATGATCCCTCCTGTCTCAGAGGACCCCAAACCCAAACGGGGGCGTCGCTCGTGGCCGAGGAAGAGGATGGCGACTCACACGTGCGATTATGCCGGCTGTGGAAAAACCTACACCAAGAGCTCCCACCTCAAAGCTCATCACCGAACTCACACAGGTACTGGCGGTGTTTAGAGTCAGTGCTGCTCAGTCCTGAGCTCAGTTACACTGTCCTGTATAACCAAACGTGCAAAGATACGAGCTATTAATAGAGTTTGTTAAATAACTATGCTTATACCACAGTTAGCTCCGACCCCGCAGTCTGATTACGGCACGATAACGGCACTCTGGCCGACGTACAAGTATTACTGCATCACACTCACACCTAACCATAGCAGCCACGCCCAGCCTAAAAAGCAGCAACATTAGAATGACGCGAGTGAAACACTGCCGAACTGAGAGCTATAATTCGTTTATAAAATCTACTGACTTTGAAAACAATTTAAATTTGGAAGCTGAAGCTTTTAATGACCAACCTGAGCCAAAGGTGTATGACCTTAAGGATCTGGAAGCTGAAAAAGTGAAACGAAGTCATGACTTTAAACCAGAGGTCCTGGACTCTTAATGGAGTCCCATCACCAGAAATGCTGGAGCAGCTTCTAGCTGGGTTTGGTTTGATGGATCAGTCAGAAATGTTCCGGGAGAGTTATACAGCATCAGCAGCTCCTCCGGTTCCAGCAGCTCCTTCTTTCTGATTTCCTTCACAGCGTTTGCTGGTGTTAAACTCGCCGTCTATCATTAAACACCATCCCCGGCTGATCGGAGCTTCATTCATGGATCTGTTAAGCCCGGCTCTGATTAACCCGACCGAGCTGCTGCTGATGATCTAGAACTCCAACTTTAACATTTCTGACTCAGAACATTCTCATTAAGAGCTTCAGCTAAAGAATTTAAATGATAACATTGATCCTGTACTTTGGTTCTAACACCGGGATCTCACTCTGATTGGCTTCTGCTGGTGGAACGGTGGATCTTAGTAACAGCCTGCCTTAGAAATCAGATACATTTTATTTACTGAATGGAAATCAACTTTCTTTAATAAACTAAAGCTGATCAATAGACATATTTGTGTTTATTTTCTGTATAATAATCAGTTATTGATAAATTTGGTTTCTCTGTTAGGACTGGAGCCCATAGTCTGATGATAATGATTTAGCAGCAGGGGAACCATAGAATGGAACCATCTTACCTCAATCAATGCTGATAAACAAATCGATTATTTCTGTCCTCTTTATCCTAAAATCTAACAATAAGTGGAGATAACAGAACTGTGGTATAATGATAATAACACACTCGAGGTTATGCTTTAATGTGAGATATACTGTAGGCATGGGCTCGTACCATCGACTGCAGCACTCCTGTACCAAGATCTCACGTTAGAAAGCATGACCTCGAGTGTGTTATTGCGTAAATAATGAATATCATGACCCAGCTGATCTGTGTGTGTGTGTGTGTGTGTGTAGGGGAGAAGCCATACCACTGTGACTGGGAAGGCTGCGGATGGAAGTTCGCCCGTTCCGATGAACTGACGCGTCATTACCGTAAGCACACGGGTCATCGGCCGTTCCAGTGTCAGAAATGTGACCGGGCGTTCTCCCGCTCCGATCATCTCGCCCTGCACATGAAGCGCCACCTGTAACTAACCCGACCGTCCAGCACAGCGCCCCCCGCAGGACAAAAAAACCCCCACGCCTTACCTTTAAAGAGGAAGTTGAAGATGTGCGACACCCTGTGGCTTCCACAGCAGCATCTGCATTTATTTACTGATCTGACCCCAAACTCTACGTTTTACTGCGTCTGATTTTTGGCTTCGTAACTGGACCCAAAACTTCAGCCTCCAATACCGCTGATGTATTATAACGGGAACTTGATATTTATTGGGAGGAGAGAGACTCTTTTAGGGTTCAAATCATCAGAAAGATAAACAAACTGCACCAGATTCAGCACTTGACTGTTCACTCGGGTGGAGGGAGCCTAAGTAGGGAGCCTCATTAGGGGTGAAGGAGGGGTGGAAGGAGTCGTCTTATTCATAAGTGACCTTATTTTAAACACTGAACGTCTCGTTCCGCTTGGAATAGAACTGGAATAAAAATATAATAATAACATAATAATAATAAATTCTAATTCATCTCAGTTTATATTCAAAATATTATACTGTTTATTAAAAATGACATTTTATACATAAAATATTTTCAGTGTTTTATTGTTAATTAATTAATTGTGGAGTTTTAATAATAAATGTATTTAACGTCTTCCAATTCAGCAGCAACACAACGAGCAAACAAGCTCAGGTTACTAGAAGCACTACAGTAAAGAACGAATGAAAATAACAAGGTGCCAAAACCGAGATGCATCCAGAACAATGTATTAATAATAATAATAATAATAATAATAATAATAATATTTAACAAACCAACCAGGACTGCCAAAAATGAAACACATATAAATAAATAAATTAATTAAATGTACATTTCTTGTGCCATATTAAGTTTATTAATGTATATAACAAAAAAACATCAGACTGGGTATAGAATCATATTTATAATTTTATATGAAAGTATTTTCCGTTTATAAATATGACTTCAGTTCCTTCCTTAAACTGTTTCTTTATCTGTAAATATAATCTGAGTGTATAGATTCGGGGTTATGGATATTATGGGATGTGTTGAATAAATAAACGTGGAGCTAAATTCAGGTACTGATTAATTTATGGCGTTACAGGACGGTGCTGCGTCTCTGCACTGGTGCAATAAAATCATTTTCACACTAATCCTAATAAATAAAACTCTCTTATTTTTGTAAGGACAGAACTCAGAACAAAGTCATTTTGTCTATTGAAAATTAATGTAAAATAATCGTATGTTTTTATTTGTACACTTGTAAATGTTTTTTTTTTGTATTTTCATGTGGAAATATTACTGTATAAACAAAAATAAAAGCTCAGTATTTCAGATGAACCGCACTGTGAATTTACTTATATATATTTATATACAAAAGGCTTTTTGAGTTTATATAAAATTGTTTATATAAAAACTATTTGAGATTTATAGAAAATATAATTATTTTGTGATTATTTTCTTTATAATGTTGTTTTATTAATAAACCAGAGCATGTATCTTAGTAGTTTATTTTTCAATTCTCATTACAAATATAACCTTTACCTTAAATCTTATAAACAAAACCCGTATATACCGGTGTAATTAATGCAGTAGACAGTGACATCTGCCGGACACTGCAGTTACTACAACAACCACTATTACTACAACTGACATATTATTATTATTATGTTTATGCTTATTTATTGATTTTATTTTCATGTTTTATCCATTGCATGGTGAGGGTCACTGGGCTCTGATGCCCAAAGTACACAGGGTACGTGTGTAACATCAGTGGGACAGCAGACTACCACAAATTATTTTAAACTTATTTCTACATTTAAATATAAGGTTAATATTGCATTAATATGTTATTTCTTATTAAATTTCTTCTTATTATTATTATTACTACTACTATTTTATGCATTATAGTTATTTTATTTATTATTATTATCATTACTATTTACATAATTATTTATTCTTTTCACTTTAACAGTTAAAAAAAACATTTATACGTGTACTACTTTTCAACAATCAAAAAACAGCGGTTACGTTTTGATTTGATTTACTCAAAGCTGATGCACTTAATAAACTCTTCAAAACGAAACTTTTTGACACAAAAGATCATATTAAATGCTCATGAAATCCTGAGATTAAGCAGCTGTTCACTTAAAGGTGAAAATCATTGAATTATTAAGATGCTTTAGTTGAAGTGTTGAGCGGTTTCAGGTGGTTATTAGGGTGGTTGTCAGGGTTCAGGAGGAATGCAGATGCTCTTTTATATTTCTTTGTTAAGGAATAGCCATTATAACAGAAGAGTTTTATTGATCATTAACGTGTACTTTAGTGTCATTATAACACTATTATTAACACATTTAAATTAGTAACATTAATACCAGCAGATTAATATGGAGTGGGTCCCCCTGATGCCCCCTTCAGACTCTTACGACCTCTGGAGGTGCTCTGGGATGTTGGTGCACCTCTCAGGAGTTCTGCCTTCAAACAGTAGCTGCTGCACAACCCCCCGCCACCCACCGTCCAGCGTGTGTGTTCTTTAACCCAGCAGAAGCTTTTCTCATTCGGGTTTGTAGCTCTGCCGAAGTTCTGCTTCTGGACTTTGGTTCTGTTCCTCTGATGTCTTGTGCAGTTCATCTTCTGGAGCTTCTGCCTCCTCTGCTTTTGTACTGGAGCCACAACGTTATTATGAGGCTTTCACACGTGGAATGAACTTCATTTAATAATGTGCCTTTTTTTGAGGATGCGGTTTTATTTTCCTGATGTGAACCAAACCCCCGCTGTCGGGGACGAGGCGTTTTAGTGATGACTGAGGAATAGCAGATGCAGATGCTGCTCTGAACGGTGTCTTTACCTCTACTGCTTTTCTGATTCGGTGATTAATGATAATTATTTTATATTCAAGCTCGGAGACAACAAGCAATCCAAATAAAACCAAATCAGGAACTCTCCATCACTACATTATATGGAGCTCCTGGAGAAACACATCACCTAAATCTCTAACAACAATCGGAACAAAAACAGAAACAAAAATAAAAACCAGAACAAAAACAAAAAAAAAAGAACCGGAACAAAAACAGAAACAAGAATAAAAACAAAAAGAACCAGAACAAAAACAAGAACGAGAACAAGAAAAGAAACAAAAGCCAGTAAAGAGCAAGCACCAAACGGCTGAATGTTTAAATCTCTCCCGGTGTTACTGGAGTCATGAGTAGCTGCTGATAACAGTTTAAGCTGCGTTCAGCAGCAGTGTTAGGTGAGGATCAGGCCTCATGCGGGTTATTTGTAGTTTTTTGTTGTGTGTTCTTAAGAAGTTGTACACACACGGGGCCGGGGTGTGATTATGTTGAAAAGTTTTATTATTCCTGTAAAAAGAAGAGTAAATGTGCAGAATCCGATCGGACCTGTGGACACAAGTCAGTGGGGGGTGGGGGGTTCATGCTGTAAATTTATTCGTAAGAAGGTCATGGGGTTCGGCTTCTCCGCATTTCATGCACTACGAACAAAAGCTGATCAGAAACTGAAGAACCTAGAGGATAAGCCGGCGGCGCTTTAAAAAAAGACAAACTAAACAAACTGGTTTCCTGTTTAAAACGGCCGGCCGGGTCCCGCTCGCCTCAGGCTGGGGAAAGGAGCAAAGAAAAAGATCTAACCCGCACATTAACCAATGAGCTGGGCTTAACGAGCACCGCTCCCAAACGCTGCCCAAAAAGTCGTGGAACCCTTTATACCCGCGTCGCTGAGAAACAGACGGGCTAAAAACAAAACAAAAAACAAAGCAAAGCAAAAATAAGAGAAGGGTGGGGAAGAAGGCCGAGCTGAAGGCTGTGATCGGGAGGAACAGATTCTGATGGAACAGATCGATCATCCAGTGTGTAAGAAAAAGAAACCCAGACTGCCTGCGGATGCTTTTCAGGTACGGGTATAATTCTCATCTCGTTTTCTTTTTGTTTTTGCGTTACGATTAATCGACAGGAGAGAAAATTAAAGAGGGGGAAAAAAAACAGGGGGACGAAGAACAAAAAGCACTTTTAGTCATCATCGAAGTTCTGTTGTAAAAGGAAATTGGCGGCCAGGTTCTCGTTCTTCTCACAGGCAAAGTACGCCTGAATAACAAGTCCTTCTGGAAATCCGAGAGCCTTTAGCTACAGGGGAGAGAGAGAGAGAGAGAGAGAGAGAGAGAGAGAGAGAGTGTGAGTGACTCATCCATTCATCCACTCAGCGTACTGCATCAGGCACCATCTAGCTCTGATTGGCACCAAGCAAGAACCCGTTCTTCATAATTACTGAAGTTCATACATATTATGCAAATTAGATCAGAACCTAAGTGGGCGGGGCTTATGGGTTCTTGAGGCTGTTTTGTAGGGCATGAAACAATCAGGGGAGAAGTTTGTCTCTACGTCAAACGGGGTAGGAGATATGGACCCCAAAGTCTGACGCTTTGCTATAGTGCCACCATCAGGCCAATCAGTGTCAGGACAATCCTTTTTGATGCCTGGGTGGATGCGCACGCACAAACAACACACACAACACACAACACACCACACACATCACCACAACACACACACACAACACACACACACACACACAACACACAACACACACACACACAAATACATGAACACAGCAACACACACACACACCACACACCACACACACACACACACACACACACACACCACACACACACACACACACACACACTTCCACGGCTGGTCTCTGTAGCACTTAGGGCAAGTTCTGCACAACACGTTTCATCATAATAATAACAATAAAAACAGAGAGCTTCAACAGTTACAGTAAGGTTACACAAAGTGTGTGCTTAATCTCCAACAAGAACCAGAACAAAGAATCAGAAGAGAAACAAGAACCAGAACAAAAAGAAAACAGAAACAAGAACCATAGCCAAACACAAGGCGAGAACAGAACAAAGAACCAGAACTGTTTTCTCAGGTGTTCAGCACGTGTAACACAACCAGCAGAACCACAGCCTGTTCCAGTTCCAGAGTATGTGTGTGTGTGTGTCTCTCACCCTCTCGATTGCTTCCTTTTCCTGGGGTGTGACCTGAATGTAGTTCATGTGCCCACCTCCGGCCTCAGGTGCACCCCCGCCCCCTCCTTGCCCCGCCTCCTGTGCAGGTTCGTTGAGCATCTGGATGAACTGCTCCTGATGGCTGCTGATTTGCTGAGGGACAAAAAACAGACCCCATGATCACTCTTACTCCTGTGTGTGTGGTGTGTGTGTGTGTGTGTGTGTGTGTGTATTATGTACCTGCAGTAGTTGGGGGGTTCTCCTCTCGGCCAATCTGCTGCAGTAGAGCAGGGAGCAGGGACGGGTTCTGCTGGATGATCTGCCTCATCTGCAGGAACTGGGGCTGATTCCTCAGAAACTCCAGAGGATTCGCTACTACACACACACACACACACACACAATTAGTCAGCTTCATCGATAGTCACTTCTTTTTTAATAATGTAATTTGTGTATGTATGTATGTGTGTGTTGCTGTGTGTGTTGCTGTGTGTACCTCCTGATCCAGAGCTGGGTTGTGTAGGAGCCGTGCTGGATGGAGAAGAGAGGCCGGTGGGAGCAGCAGGAGCGCCCCCTACAGGAGCAGCTGGATCTGATCCTCCCACATTGCCCTCACTCTCCACTGGGATTCCCTAAAAAAATAAAATCAGCAGGTCTAATCTCCACTGCTCTGAAACTAACCCCATTAATAATAACCATAACTTATCCCTCCCTCCAACCCCCACAGTCAGGCCCCGCCCCCTCACCGTCAGCAGGTACTCTACAGCTCGGTCCGGGTTGTTGAAACTGGCTCTGAGCGCCGCCACCACCTGCTCCCTCTCATAGCCCATCAACATGATCTCAGTCACCATGTTCTCATACGACTGTCCTGTTACTGCGCACACACACACAGACACACACACACACAGACACACACAGACACACACAGACAGACGGTTAAGGTTAGGGGGGAAATAAGTCTGTTCTCTAGGATGGCTAAGAGGAAAGTCTGCCATCCTTTAATATACTCTACTCTTATTTGAATTGTTTCTTAATTTTAGCTGGAAGATCAGAAACAAGAACAAAACAGTAATCTGAACCAGAACCAATACAAAACAAGAACCCGCACAAAGAACCAGAACCACAACATTTTAGCTGGACTATTTTATACCTGCCTGTTTTATTCCTATTTGTATTAAGTCTTCCTGTTTAAAAAAAGAAAGAAATTTCTTATGCAAAATTATTACATGAACATTAGGTTAAAATAACTAAGACCCAAAACTAAAACATAAACCTGAAACAGAACAAAATACATTTATTAACTTTAAGAAAAGCTATTTGAAAACAAAATTTGAATAAAAATGTATTTTCAGAAACTAAAAGATAAAACGGTGAATCTATAGGAAGGAAAATATTTTTAAACCCATTTAAGAAGATATTTTCAGAAAATAATTTAATAAAGGTTTTTTCCTAATACATTTAAGAACTAGGATTAAAAAAAAAAGATAACCAGTAACAAATATGAATGAAATAGACTTCAACAACCTAAAATAAAAACTAAAAATGTAGTCGCAAAATTAACAAAGTAATAAAAAATAAATAAAATATACTTTAAGAACCTAACAATTTCTGTTATTTCTAAATTATAATTATTTATATACATATATAATTACTATTTATAATACTTAGTTTTAATTTATTTCACCTTATCAGCATCGAAGGCCATTGTAATACAAGATACACACAATTATGATTATGAAAATTACAGACCTCTCATCTTCCTAAGTAGGAGAACTTGCACAATCAGTGACTGACTAAATACTTTTTTGCCCCACTGTATACACTCAGAATGGAGCCAATTTAGTGTAATCAATTAACCTAATGCATTTCTTTGGACTGTGGGAGGAAACCGGAGGAAACCCACAGACCCACAAACCTGCTCCCAGCAGCATCGGGTACAATCCAACACCACCTCACTTTTACAGGGATGAGCTGCCTCAAATGATCCTGCCTCAAAATCTCGCCCGTACAGAGTTTCCCATTAATTTTGACGTCTTAAAGTTTTTGAATGGTGTGTGTGTGCGCTTATTTTTTCTTCATAGAAAGTATCAAAATCTGGCCAACAAAACTTTCCCACTGAGGACCCCTACAGTGTGCTGGAATAAATAACGCTGATCTGTACATCCTTACATTAGTTTATTTAATATTGTCTCATTACACTGTATTCTCTTTCATTTATCATAGTTTATATATTATTACATTTCACTTATATTTTTTACTATTTAGCTTCTGATTTTAAACTATTATTATAAATGTATTAATTAGATAATCTAGTTTAATTCTTACATTTGTCCTCTAGGCCGTCAGCAGGTCGCGTTTCCTTTTGAGCCTTGCTCCTAACAAAGTTTCTTCCTTTATAAGGTTTAGGGACTTTCCTTGCCACTGCCACCCTAGGTTTTCAGTTAGAGCTGTGGATCTAGAGATTCATGAAGCTGCTCTGAGACAATGCTCCGTTATCAAAAGAGATCTAGAAATGAATCAGCCTTTGAGTCAGATTTAAGCGTGTTCTTTTTAACTCTAAGTATTACCCAGAGCAGACGTGGCCTCCTCGAATATGTTCACGTTCGTCAAGCCTCCGGAGCTGCAAGATAAAATACAAACATCGGGTCATTCTGTACCATCCGCACAGAGATCAATCATCAATAACCCATCCTAAGTAATTGATATAGATCGTCACATGATTGGTGACTACCGGGACATCTTTGTAGGACATAACTCACAGGCGCATTAACAAAGTCCCGCCCCTCAACTAACTAACTCCACCCACATAAGTAGTATATGAACATTACATGCTGCACTGTAGTGTTCAACTGCATTCACCACAGAGCTGCAGCAGCAGCGCCCTCTGCTGGTGTGTTTGTATGGTGTGTGTGTGTGTGTGTGTGTGTGTGAGATGTACCTGGCAGGTGTAGTAGAGGGCAGTTTCTCCTCAGCGGGTTTCTCGTCTTTGGCGGTGCTCTCGGTCGGGGAGTCTCCGGCTGTTGCTGCAGCAGTGGAGGCAGGAGGGATTGTGGGAGTTGTAGTGCTGGAGGTGGAACTGCTCGATGATGCAGCAGTAGACGAAGGCTGAGCCGAGGCAGGAGCAGTTTTAGGCTGCGAACATGTACAGGTATAACCACATTTACCAATAATTGTTTATTTTACAGACACTAAACACACATCGATTTATTTAAGCTTTAACTTGTTAAAAAGAAAGTTTATTTCCACCCAGCAAATAGAACAGGTATAATCGATAGGAATCCAGGAGAGGATCTGATTCTTACCTTTGCTACCATGACAACCACAAAGTTCTTCTCGTCTATCTTGTACTCCTTTAACGCGGTGTCATCGTTTAGGATTTTACCTACAGGAAAGAAAATTATAATAATATTAATAATAATAACTACATCAGCAAAGTACTCGGCTGTCACAGCTTCACTGGGGGTGTGTTACAGTTCAACTCTTGTTCAGGGTAACACCCGGTAACTATAAGCCTCAGTAAAAGAAATAACCATTTAAAACAAAACTACGTAAAACACAAAATTGGTCCTTGAATTTTTTTTTAAACAAAGTGGAAAAAACATTTTTTATGATTATACATCAGATGAATGATAGCACGAAAAATGGGTCACTGATTTGCGTCTGCCAAGCTTGTGAAAGTATAAAGTGTATGTAGCTGCTGCTGAGTATTCAGAAGAAATGCAGTAAATGATGTTATCACTGCATTTGGCTCAATTTCAGTTCATGACATCATTTATTACAGATAGTTAAATGTTTAATCTCACCCTCTCTCTCACACAGAGAGAGAGAGAGAGAGAGAGAGAGAGATCAGACCTGCGTAGATCAGCTTCTGCCCAGCCACAGGAAAACTCTCCTTCCCTTTCTCATTCTCGATTTTCTCCTTTAACGCTTTTACCTGTGAAACACACACAAAACAAAACAGGTTCATGATCACTTTGAGAAAAAAACTTGTAAAGGTTCTTAAGACAAACACTATCACAAGAATGTTCCTAAAAAAGAAACTTAAGTTCTCAAATGTCATCTTAAGAAAATCTTCATAGTTTCTTACGTAGGCCATCTTAGTAAAAAAAACAAAAACATAAAAAGTTAACTGAGAACAGAATACACACGTCTGAGAACGTGGCGGCTGATTGCGCCCTCTGGTGTTCACAATTGAAACTGCATAATAACCGAGACGTATCATCCACCTCCATGATGAACGAATTTAAATAAGAAGTTTTAAATAGCACTGATATTGGATCAGTACTCTGTCTCGACTCAGACCCAGAGCTCAGATATCAGAAGAGAACAGCTGGTACCAGTGCCAGTTTGGGTGCCCCGTTTGCCCCCAGATTCCTGTTCTAAATAATATCAGTGCAACTCTTCAATTATAAAAGCCAATGCTGGGTTAGAATAATTAGTGGCAGAGGTTTGTATGAGGACAAAGCAAAAGAACACACACACACACAAAAAAAAAAAAACCCTGACAATAATTAAGACGATTATTCAGAACATGAGCTCACGGGTTATTTAAGGGCCATACTCATGTTAAAACACGTTATATTATCAGTGTTCGTGCCACTAAGTGCACACGGTTCTCAACGAGGGCGTACAGAAGCACAGAATTTAACGATTTAATCATCCAGGGTAAAACAGTTACACCAGAGAAATGTCTCTAAATCTCTAAATGATCTGCACTGCCGTTTGCCTCTCCAGTTGTAAGCAGCTGTTCTCTGCCCGGGGTAACACCAGTCACCCATTTACCATATCATATGTATTCTCGACGGCTGACCAAAAACATAAACTACTTCATGCACTGCACTCTGGGTGTTGTAGTGCATGAACAGTGGTAGTGGTGGTCAATCAGTTCTAGATGGGCACTGAGCCCTGGACCTTCTGATCAGTACCTTACACCTCTGCACCACTACAGGGGGACTCGACTCGGTCTGTTCTCAGTTGTGGAAAGTTTGGATGGAAACCCAGGTCTCAAAACAAAAAAAGGTCTGTACTTCTAAACAATAATTCACAGCCTTTGATAGCAGCAGTGCCTCAAGCAGGGAAATCCCTGTGTGGGTGTGGTGAGAGAAGCTGAGGGAGGTACGGACTCGTACATTACAGCCCTAAAATGGCCTTATGATTTCTGTAATTCATTCACAGTAGAGAGGGGGAACCCTTCCCTCTTCTTTCTTTTTAGTTTTTCTTTAATCTTTATTAGAGATGCACAGACATTTTCTCACACTCTAGCCAGGTTTCCATCCAAACATTTCACAACTTTGTGCTCATTATGCAAAGAAATTTTAGATGACATAGGCTAACAAATGCAATCTTTCAGCAGAATAATCTTCACAAGCCTTTTTCGGCTTTTAACGCCGGGCAGGACGAGCAGTGCCCCAGCTAATGAGGGCTGACATGCACGCTGGCTCACCTGTCTTTAAAACATCCCACCTCGTCATTCCTTCATTTATCTTTCCGTGCATTCAGGTATACGTTATATTTTTAACAGATAACATTCGCATTCAGTCGGCTCGACTATTAGCGTTAGCGTTATTAACTTTTCCACCTCGCCATAGTGTAAAACTTTTTGCGATACCTGGGTGTTTTGTCAAATTCTGGAATTTTTCCATTCAGGTTTGATGGATGGAAAACTCGCTACTGTGGTCGTCTCTGCTTTCTGACCCAGTCTAACTTTAGATCGTACCAGCTCTGACACTGACGTGGGTACAGGACAGGGTCAGAGTGTGAGAACATCAGGGACAAACACTTGAAATTTGGGAGGTGTGCCAGTTATACAAGTCTGAAAGAAAGGATTTTTAAAGATAAAGTAAAAAGTGATTAAGTTGTTAAGATTTTTTTTATTCAGTCTTCGGTGCTGGTCAGTGCAGCTCCTGGGGATGCGGTTTATTATTGTCGCTCAGTGTTTAACTTGAGCAGCAGATTGACAGTAAAAATGTCTGAATCCTTTCAGCATCTCCAGAGACGACTTTAAACATGAGTCACCTCTGATCACGTGATCATTTGTCAGTCAATTTTTAAAAAAATCATGTCGTCATAGAACTCGTTTCCAATTAAACAACAGGTTCTTATGTTCTGTGTTTAGATGAAATGTTTTGGTATCATGAAGATTGGGGGACTGAGGTAATGCTGTATGGTGACATGGTACTGAACTGTGGACCCAACTCTGCCAAGCTGGCACTGCTGTGCCCCTGAGTAAGGCCCAGAAACCACATTGCTTGGATTGGAAGATTGAACCAGTTATAAACCACTCGGGATAGGAGAACCTGCTAAATGCTGTATATATAACTAACAAACACTGACTGTTATTTTGTAAACGACTGTTATTTTGTAAATTTTTGTAATCGGGGCACCTGTCACCTGGTTGATCACACGCCTGGCCCCTTCCAAACCCAGACACTGCCACTTGATCTTGTACGATTCTCAAGCCAGCAGTAAAACACCACCAGGACTCGAACGCGAGTTAATCCAGAGTGACTTAACACTCAGCCGATCTTCAATTAAAAACAATGTTGGTTAAGGACCTGGCCCAGATGTGATGGGGCCTGAATTACGGACCCATCAGTCCATGGTACCTCCACAGTCCCTAATTGGCACTGTGCCACCTGAGCACCACTGTGTTTCACATTAATCATAAACTCTTTAATCAGAAATGAAAGAAAACAAGATAAAGGATTGGAACAAGAGCTGTATGGAACACTTAACACTGTGCACGTGTATAAAAGCGACTTTAATAACGGACTTCTAATTTCTGGACACGTGCTACTGATACAAACTTTATTATTAATAGAAAACTACAACCCATTAAAAATGGTTAGATTACCAGCAGTAACTGAAGTATTCAACAAATTAAATAATTGTACTAAAATAATTCTTTACCAGCCCTGCTTGAGATGGAGTGCTAAATGATAACAGACACAAGAGTGAAAAACTAACTGAGGAAAATTAATTTAGTCAGATTTAATGCGAGATTAATGGAAGCTAAGTGCTAATGGACAGAGCGGGATGTTAAGTATCTTTGGCTGTAACTGATTAAATAAGTTAACTTTACACAACTTACTACTGTGACTTGAAAACAGGGGATGATTCAAGTCCAATAGGATATCAAATTAAATCTAATAATTAAGAACACATTTAATAATTAACTGTATATCCTGAGCAGACATTAGTGAGCTAACGTGATGTGACGTTATTCTGAGTAAGCCTGTTAGCTTAGCATCTCTGTGCTAGCCTTCTCAACTTTTAACCAACCACCTAAACTGGACTAAAACACAGACCCTGGCGGGAATACGCCCTCTCCTTACATCAAATTAACATTCTCTCACACATTAGGCGCTTAAAATCCGTATGAAAGCTAACCGCTGACTAAACTGCTCATTAAGCACTATGGGTTAGCCAGTTAGCTTAGCATAGGTAACTTTTCTCACCGTCTCGTCCGGGTCAATGTGGATTTTGAAGGTGTGCTGCTGCAGGGTTTTCAGGGTGATCTGCATGCTGCCGCTCGGTGATTCTGCGCGCGCTGACTGTGTGAACCGTGGGTAAATGTTTTAGGTGTGATAGAGAGTGAAGAATCTCACTGGGATTAATTCCGCTAGCTCATCAGAGCCTGTCCGCCGCCATTACAGCGTATCAACAAACCACTCACACGCACTGCGCATGCGCTGCCTACACTCCTCTTACAAGAGTGCGCAGTCAGGCCCGAAAACTACACAAGAGGCGGGAAATGTAGTTCGTGTGAGAAGAAGCCCAACGTCTGAGCCTTAGAGGTAACATTTCGAGAAGCGAATATCAATTTTTAATTACAATTAGAGCTTTAAAACGTTAAATATGCTACAGTAGTAGAAGAGAAATTAAAAAGTATACTGTGTTGAAACAGTTTGCGAGCTCTTTGGAGCAATTTCATCATAAAATCCAACCTCAATAACAAAGCAATTAGTTTAAAAAAATAATACTAAGTTTATCTGTACCAGTCTTATTTTCCACATCAGCTTCATCTAGTTTCCATGTCTCTGGTGACTTCGATACTGGCAAACTGGCAGCATGTGGCACTTAGGTCAAGGCTAAAGGCAGATTAGGGTATCAATAGATTTATATAAGCTAGATCCATCCCAGATCCTCCAAGCTCAGAGAAGTCGACGCCACTTCTTGACATGGTTATAACATAAGGCTTCTTTTTAGCACAGTAATGTTTTAAGTGGTATCTGTGAATGTAACTCTGTATTGTAGAGCTTGATAAAGGTTTGATAAAGGAATCCCTTGTCCATGTGGTTCTATCAGCTATTGATGAAGGACAGTTCTTGATGCAGTGCCATCTGAGGGAGCGGAGATCACCCCTCTTCAGTTTAGGTTTGTGCCCTTGCCCTTTATGCACTGAAATTCCTCCAGATTCCTTGAATCATTTAATGATATTATGCACTGTAGAGGGAGAAATATATAAATCCCTTTCAATGTTTTTTTGAGGAACATTGTTTTTAAACATTTCAATCATTGTCTCACTCATTTGTTGATAAACTGGAGATCCTCAGATCATGTTTAATCCTCAAAGACTCAGCCTTTTGTGGATACTGCTTTTGGACCAAATCATGATTATTATCATCTTGAATTTCCCTCTGGGATCAATAAAGTATGTATGTATGTATGTATCTACCTGTCTGAAATCACCTCGTTATTTAGGGACTGATTTTGTGCAGCTGAAGCTCTCTAGGTGAATCAGGAGGGTTAGGTAAGGTAAGAAGGTAACAGATGTGAGGTTGATGGTGGTGGCAGCATGCAGGAAGACAATGATTCCTCAGATCTCTACTAACCATGTCAGATTAATTCTTTCTATAGAACTTTTTTAACTTAACAATGAACCATGTCACTGAGAAGATCAGATCCCTAACCAATAACCCTAACCCATAATCCTAACCTTAACCTCTAAAAACGTTAACCCTAATCCTAACCCATAACCTCAATTCTAATATTAACCCTAATTCTCAGCTTAGGTTTGATTACTCAGATCTAAATTCTGCTAATCATGTCACTGAACAGATCAGACCCCTAACTCTTAATCCTAAACCTAACCCTAATCCTAACCCGCTAACCCAAAACTTAACCCCATCTCTAACGATAACCTAATACAAAAGCCATGCTGGAACAATGATCTAGGGTTAGAATTAATGTTAGGAATTAAGGGCAGGGTTAGTGTTAGTGGTTAGGGTTAGAGGTAAGGATTGGGGGTGGTTAGAATTTGGGTTGGGGTTAAAGTTTAGCAGTTAATATATAGGCAGGGGTTAGAATTATTGTTAAGATAGGGTTTATAGTTAAGAAAAGGATTAGTATTAGGGTTAGGGTTTAATATTAGGTTAGTGTCAGGGATACGGCTTGATTTAGGTTTAGATGGTTACAGGTTAGGGTTAGAGTCGGGGTTAGGATTAGTGTTAGGATTAGGTTTAACGGTTAAGAATAGTCCTAAAATATAAACCTAATAGTAACATCTAACCATAACCCTAACGCTATTACCATATTAACCCTAATATCAAATCGTATAATCTTAACACTAACTCTAACCATAACTATTATCCCTAACCTTACCCCTAATCCTAACCTCTGGACGGTAACCACTAACGCTAACTCTAACCTTAAACTTAACCTCTAACTCTAACATAAGCCTATTCTTAATCCTAACTCTAGCCAGTAACCCTATCATCTCCTCCCCCCAAGGACTAAGATCAGCACCATGGGTGAGCAGGTCTTCTGTTCTGCAACGACTAATCTATGGAATGCCCTCCCTGACCATCTGAAGGCACCACAGACAGTGAGAATTTAAAAAAGGTTCAAAACTTTATTTTTAGCAGGATTCCTGACTCTTAATTAACCTGTTGATTGCTGCTAAATTTTTATTATTATTTTATTTTTTTTGTCTTTTATATTGATGCTTTTATTTTGTAGCACCTTGTTTTAAATGTAAACTGCATTACAAATCAATTGTATTATTATTGTCCCTAACCACTTACCCTAACTTTAACCCTAATTTCAATCCCTAACCTTAATCCTATCCCCTATCCCCTGTCCCCTAATTCCACGCTTTTTTAGGGATTTAGTAGGAAATGTGTTTTCCTCTCAGATCTCTGACTGATTTAATGATTAATGTTCTATAATTTATTTAAGTAGTTTTTAGCCATTTCAGATCATATTCACTCTTTATTCCTCTGTGCTCAGGACGTGTCTGACCTCATGTAAACACTGAGTGGACAGAGGTCATCCTGTAGAAGACAGAAAGTCCTTTTGTATTTTTCTGGTCGTGAGAGCACAGATTCTGTTCCCTGATTGCATGGGTATAACATCATCTTTTTAAATATCAGCCAGGCGATGAGGGATCAGCTCGAATATCTCACAGATTAAAGACTTTAGAGAGAAGAAAATCCACCTACTCCACCTCTCAGTTCCGACAGAACCCTGGATCATCTGAGAAGGTGTTTAAAACATGACATCATCCAGGCTCCCATCCACCAGCTGCATTAATATTGAGCTGCTACAGCTTTCAGAGCTTCTGCTTGATGATGAAATCTCTTCATTGTTGATGTTGCGCTGATGTTGGTTATTAGTTCTGGTTCCAGTTCGTTACTTTTAGTTGGGGTCGAGTTCATGAATCTCTGCATCATAGTCCAGTTCTTCCACGTGGATCCAAACTCAAATGTTTATGAATATAGATTGTTCTGTAACAAGAATAGATCTGCAGCTCAAACCACCAGAGCCAGACCTTTATTCCATTATTCCTCCTCCAGTAAACCTTATGATGATCCTGGCCATCCATTTGAGTGATGCTACACCCGAAGACTGAAGACAAATAGCCATTGGTGTTATAAACAGGAGCTGCAACATCAGTGACAATTACACCAATGGAATTATTATCTATAAGCGGATCGCTGCTTTTACTGAGTCTTTCTTTTGGAGGAACAACGTAACACATGCTTATATTGAGATGATCTGTAATTTGATAAGACATTTATTCATTGCTGTGATGGAGCAAGCTAAAGTAATCTGAAGCTCTTGTGTGTTTTATCAGATCAAACTGATAACTGGATATAAAATCAATTAATTAAAACAAGCAAGAGTTGGATTTATCATTTACAGATACACATACACATACAGAACTATAGCAAATGCAGGAAAAGATCATCTTAGTATTTACTGTTAACAATTAACATTTAACAAATTAAAACTACATTTACTTAATCACACGCACTTTATACACAGAACAACAAATACAGAGGCAGGAAGCCCAGCTAGATGGGGGTGTCCTCAAATCACTCTCCATTAATCACGTTTACATTAACAAACTGTATTAAATAGTACTTTACACAGTCCAGAATCCTCCCCTCAGACAGAAGGTTTAACATTTATTAGCACTGTGGAATCTCAGATGTTCCAGAAATCATAACTGGCTATATTATTTATTAATATTAAGTTATTTATTTACACTCTCTCCATTAACAGTAAGAATAAAACTGTGCTCAACTGTACTGAAAGAAATCCTCATGAATCTCTATCCCTTGTTCCATTCATCAAGTTAAATATTAAATCCGAAGGCGTGTTAGCATGTTGCTGTGTAGTTTAGCTAGCGGTTGGTGCGAAGTGTAAACACAGTGCAGATTCTCTCATATGAAGCATTTTTATTAACGTATCTAAAGTAAATGTTCAAGTATTTCTGGAAGATTTAACTTATTTTCAGAGTCAATGCTCTTATATGAAATATTTATTGATATGAGTCTGGTTATCGTTAGCACAGCACCCGTTAGCTAGCGCATATTTAGCATTTACAAATACCACTAATAACACTGTTAAACAAACAGTAAATACCCGTATAAGTTGTGTTTTGGATGATGGTGTGCTGGTCTGGTACTGGTTTAGATGGTGAACTGGTGGTCTTGCTGGTAAAGCTGGTTGATAAGTGTCCAAAAACGACACATGCGTGCAATTACTGTTTATTAAGCAGGGAGGTTTTATGGTTTGCTTCTATTTCTGATATTTTCAACAATATCCAAGTTATTAATCTCATAATAACTCCTGATAATGTTAGTAGAGTATTGCAGGATGTTAAATGTGCTGTGTTTAACATTTATTTGAATACAAAATACAGTTTCTTGTGTATTTGGTGCTTAGGATTTAATGATTAGACATTTGAAATCACAGCACAGCCATGCATCTGAAGATCATACCATGTTTGAAAGTAGATTCACAAACTATATATAAAATCATAAATCAAGTGAACACAACCATAAATATTAGTTTACATTATCCCAGGAAAAAATGTACTGTGAAATTTTACAATAGAACCATGAAGTGACCAAATTACCATCAAAAATTCATAGAACTGTGAACTTTATGATCAAGCTATGAAGGTTCACATTAAAACTGTCAATCAATTCACAGTTTTACTATGACATTTCATAGTACATTTTTTCCTGGGATACACCTATATAAGCTTAAAAGTCTTGTAAACTGGATAGATTTTTAATGGAAGCTGTCACTTCTGACTTTAAAGATCTGGGATGAGACCCAGTGGCTGTGACCGAATGGTCTGTTCCACCAGATGTCTTTATCTGAATGTCGACTCCCCGTCCCGGTCTAGGGGTGCGTTATTGTACCATCAGTCTTGTATGTGTTTCCCACTTACCAGGACTTCCACCTTCTGAGTTTTAGAGTTCCTCGAGCGTAGTCGACTAAGTCCGTGGCAGTGCAAAGACAACAGGAGTGCTCTAGAGTGCAAACGTTCTTGTGTTTGGATGAATGAGTTTAAGTAAACTTTGGTAACAAAATGAAAGACTCCAATAGTTTATTGTTATCTGGTAACTTTATTAACAAGTTAAAAAAAAACCAATGAATTACAATATTTACAGAATATCAGAAATAAAACTGTAAACAACAAACTTCTAGTCGACGCCACGGGTTTCACAGGAAGAAGGCAAGATGGAGGAGCTACTGGAAATTCAAACTCTCCAAACAGAACCAACAAATCAAATCAAATTAAAAAAACTAAACGAACAAGACAAAAACCCAAAATCATCTGTACAACAATCCAGTGTGTTTATGAAGCGAGCCGTCGGTTCAGCCTCCTAAAGCTTATGGATTCCTCTTTTACAAACCTCCAGGCTTAGAAACGAAACAAGGCTTTATCCTCAACGTCAGAAAAAAGATTTTATTTCCTCTTCCACACAAACATGAAGGTTTCATCTTATGTTTTTTTCCCCATTATGTTTTGTTTTGTTTTGTTAAATATGGACACCACCTAAAGCGGGAAAGTCGAATTCAGGCCTGAACGACTGCAGAGTTTAAACTTTGACCTCATCTAACTTCATCAGCTACAAATCAGCAGCTTCAGTGACCCAATCTGCTTCATTAGAGGAGAAAATGTTAAATTGCTGCAAGGTTCAGTTCTTCAGGAGCAGAGTACGACTCCCTGGACTAAAAAATAAACTCGGTAATCTCAAAACACCTGATGTAAAAAATAAAATAAAATAAAATACACACGGAGCTTTAAAAGTAAACAAAAGGTGAAGATGGGAAGGACGCTGAGTTTTGGTAATGATAGTTTCTTTATGAGTGTTGTCATAACTCTTTCATTCTCTCACTGAATAGAACTGACAAGAAGAACATGTGTGATGTCCTTAAAAGCGCTTTTTATAGCACTATAGCAGTGAGAGCTCGGTAAAATGTGATGGATTGTAGAATTGATCATCAGCACATGGCAACCTGCAGCTAACAGGGTTTGGGTCAAAATCAATAATAATAATAATATTAATAATAATAATAATGATAAGGATAAGGATAAGGATTCGGGTTCTTATGACATCTTATGAATCTGTTTTCTATCTTTAAGGAGAAATACCAAAACCAAAACACTATAAAGTTGTATTGTGTATCTGTTTTATTTTTCAATTGCTTGTTGGGATTAGCTGCTCAAAATATTAAAGCAATGTGAAAAAAACCCAAAATCCCCAAAAAGAAGCAGAAGAACTGGAGCCAGGTAAGGTGGAGTCGAAGGTGCTTGATCTTTTTCTCAGTTTGTTTTTTTTCTTACATGTCGTGTTAAATGCAAGAACAAAAGCCTCAAAATCAGCAGAACGGAAAATAAAACACAAATTTAAAAAACAGAATTAAAGTACAGTAGCAATAAAAGCTACAAAGCTTTGGGGCCCAGTGTTCGTCCATTAATCCTAATAAACAAATCAACAACCGTCTGATACAAATAAGATGAAACTATTCCTGAAGGAATTCAGCTACGGGATTAAAGATTAACACAAGGCTAAAAATGTTAAAATATAGAAACAATAAGTTCACGTTCAGGTCAAAATCACACAGCTTGGGAGGCCGGGGTTATAACGTCGTCGTCATCATCATCATCATCATTATCAGCAGCAGCAGCAGCAATATCAGGGTTTAGATTTAGATTTATACAGCTAACAATACTTCATCAGAATTTTAGTGTCTGTAGTAAAACTTCAGTAGAATTATTTTTATTTAGATAAACAAAAACAAATTTCCCATAACATGAATAATTAAATGGGATCAATAATAACAATAACAGTAATAATAATATTTAGGATGATGACGATGATGATGATGATGATGATTATTATTATTATTATTAAAATTATAGCATTAATAATAACAGTAACAATATACAATACCTGTTCTTGTTCTGTTTATCCTGGTCAGAGCCTGTTATTGTTATTATTACTATTATTATTATGATGATGATGATGATTATTATTATTATTAACAGCTTTAATAGTTAATCCAACTAAATATATATTTAATTAAATTATTAAAAATATAGTTGGCAGAATAAACCTTGGAGCAGCTGTACAGCAATAATATTAATGTAAAACGTCATATTTTTATTGATTAATTACTTAATTTAATAATTAATTTAATAATCCTAAATAATAATAGTAGTAATAATAATACTAATAGTAATAATACTACTACAACTAATAATAATAATAATAATAATAGTAATAATAATAATAATAATAATAATAATAATAATAATAAGGCTTCAGGGGGTCTTATCACATATAATCTTTGTTTTTTTTATCTTGAAGGAGTAACACCAAATCCAAAGACTATAAAGTTGTATTATGTATCTGTTATATTTTTTAATTGCTTGTTGAGATTAGCTGCTCAAAATATTAAATCCAAAAAAGAAGCAGAAAAACCGAGTTTATTATTATTATTACAGTTTTAACAGTCCAATTAAATATTTATGTAATTAAATTTAAAAATATGTAATTGTCACTTGAAAATTTGAGCTAACTGTAGAGGAATATTATTAGTATAAAATGTCACATTACATGACTAATTACTTTAATAATCCTAATCTTGTAATAACTTTGATCTCAGCTTGTTTTTAATGGTTTCTAATGTTAATTAAGGAGTCATTTTAAAATGCACGATATCAATCTGATACCTGATGCAGATTAATGTTCAGTTTTATCATTCCTTTCTTATTTAAGAAATTAGGTACAGCAGTACAGCTTGGCTCCACCCCTTTCCCCTAATCATAGCAGGTCCAGCAGCGCTGTAATTATTAAAGGTGGAAAAAGGGAGTGTGAATTTGACCTGAAGGTGTTTCTTACTGATTCGTCACTATTGGTTACCAATATATTATTAGCATCTCTGTCCTATGGGACCAGTTCACACGTTTAAAGGATCAGCGAGATTTCAAACACAGCTAGGATGGAACACAACCTATAGAACCGATGTGGAACACGAAAAATCTAACAACGCTTCAGAACCAGAACCAGAACCAGAACCAACACTTTCTGTTTTATGCTCACTTTTTTTTTCTTATGGGCGCGTCCGTAAAGCGGCCGATCGTCCACGTACACACAGTACAGCGTTTTTGGTCTCGGAGTCGTCTTCGCTTGTATCGAAGGCTAGGATTGGACTGTTGCGTACGAACGTTCGGCTTCCGTCGTGCTGCGGGACTGGTCGGTGTTCCTGTCCGTCACCGGTACCAAGGCAACAGGGCTGGTAGCTCTCACGCTGCTGCTAACAGTCCTAAAAAAGAGATTTAATTAGTAATGAACACAAGCAGAACAGTTCCTCCAGGGGTGGGCAGTATGGTAAAAACATTCTATCACGATCATTTATCACGACACGTGACCGCAGACAACATGCATCAGTAGTGAGATTCCTAAAAACTGCTATTTAAATATTATCCCATAATTAGTAAAGTGATTTTTATTCAAAATGTGCTGCATTTTATCAGATTAAACACGAATAATTACACTCTTCATAATTAATCATGCAGTCGGTCAGTCTTCTTTTTAATGTTCATAATGCAATGTTCTACTCCCAAAAATAACTGTATCCACTTTATTTTTATCGATCAGACACTAAAGGTTTATCCATGTCCCTGATGTGATTAATATAAGAGCGTTATTAAAAGACTATATAATATTTAAAAGTTTAGAAAAAGTAGTGTAGTGGAATTTAAAAAAAGAACTGCTCGAAATAATAAATGGTTGAAGTATTTTGTATATTTTGGTTCCTTGTGTATGAAAATGTTTTGATTCTGTTGTTGTTGTGGTTAGATAAAGATGATAATGTACTGTATGCACATTTGTAGGATGTTTTTGCAGAGGATTCATGTCGTTAAACCACGATGTAGCCTCAGAGCCGTGGTTCTGTACCTCTTACCCTCAACAAAAGATGTCCTGCTTCAAACACAAGGTTTTTACAGGAATACTTTTACTGTCAGCAGCATGTACTTTCACACGTCTACTTTTCCGAGAGTATTTTTTAGCAGATTATTAGTAGAATCTGAGATACTCAGATAGTAGATCTGCTATTCAGTTCCACATTCAGTTCTCGACGCATTTTAGCTAGAAAAATCGACACTCGATTCACGATTCAGTACACAGTGATTCAGTGATTCAGATTCACAATAGCTCTCTCCTCTTAGCTCAAGTCCATGAGCCCAGCGGGGGGTCGAACGGCCAGCGCCCCGGTATTACAGATCTAGCCCATGAGCACTCACATGCCGTGGCGCAGAACGTGACGTTCCCACTCCGAGCTCAGAGAGAACGTCCGACCGCAGAACTCGCACGGAAACCTCTTCTCAGGACTGGGAGACACGCCCACCGTCGAACCTGTGACATCACACACACACACACACACACATACACACACACACTTATTACAGCATTACATCTAAGATTAATGTTTAATTACCGTATTTTTCGGACATAAGGTGCACTTAAAATCCTTTAAATTTCTCAAAAATCGACAGTTTGCCTTAAAATGCGGTGCGTCTAATGTATGAATTAATTCTGGTTGTGCTTTCTGACCTAGAACCGATTGTAGATGGTACACGGCGCTCATAAATCTGTCAAAATGTTGTAGCACGGCCTTGGTAGGTTACGAAGCTTATGGCAACCGTAGTGCGCAGCATCGCGGAGTTATACGATCTGTGCTTCAGCATTAGGGTACATGCATTCATTCATTTATTTTCGAAGCGGATTTCAAACACAACGCTATCAGTCACGCAGTACAACATGGTCATAGAGCAGCTGCGAGAGAATTCAACATTAACGAATCAATGGTACAGAAGTGGAGGAAGCAAGAAGACGCCCTGCGCCAGGTAAAGACCAAACTGAGCTTCCGATGGGACTTAAGAGTTTTGTTTCATTTAATGCGTCTTATAACCCGGTGCGCTTTATGTATGAAAATAGATCCGTTAGCAGCCGATCGTTGATATCGCGCTTTATAACCCGGTGCGCTTTATAGCCCGAAAAATACGGTACATCCAGGTGTTAGTTCTGTTTAAAGTCTGAATTATGTGCTGTGAAACAAAAACTTTCAAAGTTTCTTAAGACAAACACTAAGACGTTCCTAAGAATGTTCTTAAATGCAAGAAAATCTTCATTGTTTTCTTACGATATACGAGACACATTTTGAAGTTGTATTTATCGTTATTTCCGTTATTAAAGTTTAATCCGCTCAGAGGAAAAACTTCAAACCAAGAGTTCAAATACTTTAACAAACAAGAAATAGAGGTGATGATGGAAGAATAGATAACAGGAAAAATCCTCCTTATTTCCAATAACTAAACAGTTTAAAGTTTTAAATGTCGATTCTTAGATTCAGCACTTCCAGCCTAAGATCAGTGCGATTCCATCGTAGGGTTAGGAGACGAGACCAAGAATGCCACTTGCTCTTAGAATTGTTTTTAAGAAAAGAATTAAGAAAAAATAAGACCACTCTTAAGAAGTTATTTGAAGAATAGCTTTTTCATAATAAACACATTCTGATCGCTGGTGTTAATAACGTACCTGCTCCTCTCTCTGCTCTCGTCTCTCCTTCCTGTTTCCCCTCCACCTGAGCCTCCATCACCTCCTCCTCCTCCTCTGGCTCCTCCTCTTCCTCTGCTCGTCCCGTTTCCTCCTCCTGCTCTTCCTCTTCCTCCTCGATGACCTCCGTCTCCTCCTCCTCGTGCTCCTCCTGTTCCTCTCTAGCCTCTTCCTCCTCCTCCTCCTCTTCCTCACTGTGTGATCGTCCCTTCAGAGTATCGAGCTGATCCAGGTTCACCCTCCCCATCAGCTCAAAGTTACGGATCACCTGCTCGTTAAGCAGCACACGCCCACCGTTAATCACCCCTCACTAACGACACGTCTTAGAAAAGCCAAGCCTAGTGTGTGAGTGTGAGGCTGACCTTGTGCTCGTCGCGCAGATGTTCCTCCAGCTGCTGCTGGTGTTTGGTGTCGTAGTAACAGAGGCGACACTCGTAGGGTTTGGGCTCGTCGTGCTTGCTGAGGTGCTGCTGCAGGTTCTCCCGGCTCGAGCAGGTAAAGGTGCACTTATGACATCGGAAGATCAAACCGTCCAGGTGACGGGAGAGCTTCGAACGAGAGACCTCCAGAGGGATCACACGCTCTTCTGCATAACACACGCACACACACACGCGCACACACACGCGCACACACACAACCGCACACACACACACACATATGCGCACACACACACGCGCACACACACACACACACACACACACACACACACACAGAAAGAGAGAATTATATTCTGGGGTTTATTTGCAACCACAAATCTGAAAGACGTCGGGACAGAGACAATAACGGCTGGTAATGAGATAAAAAAACTGGTGATCATAATCATGATTTGGTCCAAAAGCAGCATCCAGGAAAGCCTGAGACTTTGAGGAATAAAGATGATCAGAGGATCTCCACTTTTTAAAAACAATGTTCCTCAAAGAAAGACTGGAAAGGATTTATATATTTCAGTCCTAACTTTTTCCGATTTGTCTTGTTGATAAATGCTGGACGTCCCTGATAAAGATGTCGTCCTGAAGGCAGCTTATGTTGCTCTAAAATCTCAGTGTACTTTTCTGCATTAATGCTGCATCACAGAAGTGGAAATGACCTTTACCAAGGGCCCTGACCGACCCCATACCATGACAGAGCCTGGCTTTTGGACTTGGTCCTCATAACAGTCCTAAAAAGATCTGTGATACTGATGGGTCTGAGCACAATCCCCGTTCCCACTGTATGATGGTCCATCCCAGATGCCTGTAAGCCCAGAGAAGCCGCTTCTTGCCATGGTTATAACATAAGACTTGCTTTTTACACAGCAATGTTTTAAGGCCTTTTTACGTCGAGCCCAGTTTTCATGGACGGAAAAGCGCACGTCAAACTTGAAAAAGAACACTCGACTATTAACCCCGTCCTTCACATGATGCTGCGTAAAATGTTTAATCGGAGCCTGTTCTAATTCCTGCGTGGTTAAAATCAGGCTGACCAATCAGAGCTCGGTTACCGGGCAGAACAGCTCATCAGGAGCTTATAGGACGAGCAACAGGCTGCCTCTATAAACATGGATATTAAAGAAAAGCTCTGGTGGAATAGAACTGAAAGGCTGGAGGATGATGGAGATAAGGCTCACAGGGACTGGATGGAAGCGTCTGATTATTTATCTAAGTGCATTCTGATCTGTTCATGCTCAAAAAACACAAACTAGAGCTTCCTGCACTCATCTCCGCTCGGGTTTTTCTTAGTCACAGGAACGAGGAAAAGGCGAAAGCAACAATACGCATGCGGTATGAACGGCAAAAATGGCAAATGGTGCGACACCTGACTGGGCTCCGAGGTGCTCTTATACACCTGAGCCAGCAGGTGTCACTAATGTGGCAATCAGTGCAATAGGACGCCGTGTGAGTATCAGGCCGTTTAGTGAGGCGGCGCTGCCCTCTAGCGTCAAAGGACGGGTCAGCACAACTCCTAATGTCAGTTAATGTCATTTGTGAATGTAACTCTGTATTTTAGGGCTTGATGAAAGTTTGATAAAGAAATGCCTTGTTTAGAGCCCATGTGGCCCATTCATCAGCTACTGATGAATGACGGTTCTTAATGCAGTGCCGTCTGAGGGAGTGGAGATCACCCCTCTTCAATTTAGGCTTTTTAGGAAATTCCTCCAGATTACATATAAATCGCAGCCAATCTTAAGCATTTCAATCTTTTGGTTACCTCGGTGTAGCAGGACGTGGTCGATCATGTGGCTCTTTGATTTGGTGTGATAGAGACAGAAGGGACAGCGCAGCTCTCGTACGTCCTCACACACATCATCATGTCCCGCTTCCACATGCAGCATGAACGTGCTCCTGTATGACCCAGATACCAGTGTATTACATCACATGTATGTCAGTAATGTAATGTTATCATTTTGGTTCTTAACGATGAATTACTTGAAGCAGGTGAAGAAGGAGCAGTCCTTGCACTTGAAGACCTTCTTGCCGCCGTGTCGGTCGCGATAATGCCTCCTCAGGCTCTGCATGTACCCCGACGTGAACTCGCAGAACTCACAGCTCAGCGCCGACTCGGACCGGGGACCCACAGGTTCCGCCCCCATCGACAGGGTGGAGTCGGGTGAAACGGACGTCAGAGTGGGCGGAGCCTGATTACGGGACGCCAGCTGGTAGTGACTCAACTGCTGCTGAACATCCGGCGGCTCCAAATACTCGACCGAGTCTGATAGAGAGAACAATAATCAGTAATCAATAATCAATACTCAATCAATCAATAAAAATAGATCTGCATTTACAGAAGGAACTACAACTACAAGTAGAAAGAATGTGGGTTTGTGTCCTAATACTTTTGACCATGTGAAGGTTTGTGTCCTAATACTTTTGGCCACATGTGGGTTTAGTGTCCCAATACTTTTGGCCACATGTGGGTTTGTGTCCCAATACTTTTGGCCACATGAGGAATTGTGTCCTAATACTTTTGGCCAGATGAGGGATTGTTTCCTAATACTTTTCGCCACATGAGAGTTTCTGTCCCAATACTTTTGGCCACGAGGGTTTGTGTCCTAATACTTTTGGCCAGATGAGGGATTGTGCCCTAATACTTTTGACCACATGTGGGTTTGTGTCCTAATACTTTTGGCCACATGAGGAATTGTGTCCTAATACTTTTGGCCAGATGAAGGATTGTTTCCTGATACTTTTGGCCACATGAGAAATTGTGTCCTAATACTTTTGGCCAGATGAGGGATTGTTTCCTAATACTTTTCGCCACATGAGAGTTTGTGTCCCAATACTTTTGGCCACATGTGGGTTTCTGTCCTAATAGTTTTGGCCAGATGAGGGATTGTTTCCTAATACTTTTCGCCACATGAGAGTTTGTGTCCCAATACTTTTGGCCACATGAGGATTAGTACTTTGAGGTTGATGGATCCTTTATAACCCTGTTCCTGCTCTAACCCCAGACCCGGGTGCACTGTGAGGTCATACCGCTGAGGTCGGGCTCGGTGCTGTTGGTTGAGGGTTCGGGGGGTGTGTGTGTTCCGGTGTGTGTGTGTGTGGAGCGGGGCGTGGTGGCGGCTCTGAGGCGAGGCAGGGTGAGGGTTTCTCCATGTTCTCTCAGTGAATGTTCCTTCAGCTGGCTGATGGTCATGGTGGAGAACGAGCACGAGATGCACTTATACGTGTTCTCACCTAAAATAACCCAAATGAAATCGTTACTGACGGATTTATAAAGAACACTCATTATTTAATCAGGCGAATCTGTCGTATAATGACATAAGGAAAGGAATGATTGCACATTTACATAAATGGTCAAAAACAGTTACTGAAATCGTAAGAAATCTTACAAATGCAGAGAAACAAACCCTAGGGCATTAACGGAAGATGGACGCTCAAAAGTTTGGGAGGGAGAACGAAATGATTAAATGATATGTGTGTTTAAAGATGATCTGTTCTAAAGCAGATTACACCTCCAACATGATAAAACATCTACAGCACGACCCCGAGCTTCCAATGCTGCATTAGCATTAGCATTAGTGGGAGAGCCTAAAACGCTTAACGTGGTTTAATGCACTAAGGTATTACTGATCATGAATAATCTGAACTGCTGAAATGATGAACCTAAGATCCAGAATGAAAGCAATCCTTTATATGTTAAGCTTTTTACTAACAACGGGTCTCATTCATGAGTCCTGCACAAAGAGACGAGCAAACTGCAAGTAAATGATGAGTAAAACGGCCCTTCCAAAAAACTCTTCAGCTTCATGAGCTCCGTGTCAAGATCAGATCTATCAGTAGAACGTGTGCATGGTAACGAACCCCAAATCGTCTGCAGATCAGAACATTCATCATTAGCGAACGTGTCGAGTTTGGAGGGGGGTGAAAGCAAGCTTACTGAGTGTACCTTTATTTACTTTGATTTTTATGTATTGTATAATTATTTATAGTCAGTACTTGAATTCAGGTGCCGCACTGTCTAATGACACTTTTTGGTGTCTACGAACATTGTCATTATCTGTAGAGCACTCGGTGTGAAGGTAACACTACGTTAAAAATCACATCCGATTTTTTTCTTGTGAAAAATTGTACTCGATGTGGAAAGGCCTTTACACACAAATCCGTTCTGCTCGTAGTTCATGAACAAGGCCCTCTGGGTTTAGATGGGAAGAAAAAAGTTTAACGTATAAGGGATTGCTTTCCTTTTGGATCACAGGCTCATCATTTCAGCAGCAGATTGCTTATGATCAGTAATAACTCAGACACTGGTTCATTGTTTTAGTGCCTTAAACCACGTTTACCAAACTTATAACTTATAATAGGTGTAAATGGGAAGAAAAAAAGCTTAATGTATAAAGGATTCCTTTCAAAGTTATACCTACATATTTCACATTCTTTTCACCATTTTGGAATCGAAATTGAAATCGATAAAATACAAACGATACCTTACACAGAAATACAAAGTGGATGATCTGCAAAGACTCCCAAACGTCTTATTTTTCCTGTTTTGCTTTAACTTGTGTGCATTTATGTGTGCGCGCGCGTGTGTGTGTGTACCTGTGTGGAATTTGTGCAGGTGGCTCTTCAGGCGGCTCAGGTATGCAGATTTGAAGGGGCAGAGTTTACAGCGAAAGGGTTTGTGATGGCCGTGATGAGACTGAACGTGACGATCCAGACTGAGGAGAGAACAAAGAGAAGCGGTTTCCATGGTTACGCAACGCTTTATCAAATTCATACTGCATATAGTTTGTCACGGAAACGATGAAGCTTTCTTTAAACACACACGCGCTACACTCAGGGCTCATCTCATACTCTATAACCAGGTGTGTTATGCTACTGTGTAGCGGTTGTGTAGTTGTCGTACTTGTGTCTGAATGCTGATTGGAAGGTGCAGTACTGGCAGCTGTACTTGTCGTCCCGGTGGATCAGTGCTGCCGCCGTGTGGCTCCTCTCGTGGGACCTCAGTCCCTGCATGGACATGAAAACTCGGTCGCAGCTCTCACACCGATGTTCCGGAAGCTTCACCGTCATCCCTGCCGCCGACCCCCCGACCTCCGGCTCCGTGTGCGGAACATCTGCAGAGACTGCAACATCTGCGCTGCCATTCACCAAACCATCTGCAGGAACCTCTGCTCTCTCCTGCTTCTGGAACAAACAGATCAATTAAAACAAAATGAAACCCACTGTTATTCAACCTGTAATGTCGCTACCTGTACACAAGCGGGCGCCTATAATGATAATTCCCAGGATGTTTTACCTCCACCTTGCCTCCTTTAGCCTCCCGGTACTGGACGTGCTTCCTCAGGTGGTTGCAGATGGCTCTGAGGGTCGGGTGGATCTCCACGCAAAAGTTACACCTGTAGCCGATCGGACTTTTATCAGCCGAGTCGTCAAGCTGCCAAAAAAAAGACGGACTGGTTAGAGAGAGACAGAGATGAAGCTGATTATCATTACATTTTTGGCAAGCAGGACAAGTTTCTGGTACCAGTTCCAGTCGTTGTACCGTTACTCAGACCCTGTCAGAGGGCAATAGCGCCCCCTTACATTCATTACATTCATCATAATATTGTATTCTCTAATTTATTGGAATACATATATATATATATATATATATATATATATATATATATATATATATATATATATATATATATATGTTTTTTTAACTACTACTATAACCGTATTGAGTGAATAATTTAGGTTAATGTTTAATTCTTACATGTATCATCCAGGCTGTTAGCAGGTCGGGTTTCTTTTTGAGTCTTAGTCCTAACACGGTTTCTTCTTTATAACATTTAGGGTTTTTATCTGCCACTGTCGCCCTAGCTTTTCAGTTAGAGCTGTGGATATATATATATATATATATATATATATATATATATATATATATATAAACTTAAGACAAATGAAACAATAAATTTAATTAATTCATTTCTGAACAGTTTCTGATGAGTCAATGTTACTCTGTGGGCAGCAGGTGGCGCAGAGGTTAGTGATGTCCACCGAAAAGCGTCGACTATTTTTAACTTGCTTTTCATGAATTAGTACCAAAAAATAAAAATCCAGTACTGTTTAATCCACACTGAACTGATATGTGAATAATTTATTAATTTATTAACAGAACCATGCTGGAGTGTATTATCACAAATTTATCATGGTAAGAAAAAATATCGTCAGTGCTCACCCCTATAGTGGAGTAAAGTACAGTACTCAACAGAATAAAATAGTTGTGGGACTGTGGTAGCCTAGCGGTTAAGGTACTGGACTCTGGACCAGAAGGTCCAGGGTTCAAATCCCACCTCTGCCAAGCTGCCACTGTTTGGTCCTTGAGCAAGACCCACAATTGCTTGGATTGTAAGACTGTACCAATTGTAAGTCGCTCTGGATAAGGGTGTCTGCTAAATGCTGTAAATGTAAATGAAAAATGTATTATATTGAGGAGTTCTGTTATCACTGTTTATTGTTAGATTTTAAGATAAAGAGGACAAAAAAGTTGAAAAACGATTTAATTCTGACCCTGAATTGGATTAAGCATTAACCATGAATTGATTGAAAACTGAATGAATTAATTCATTAATAAACTAACAATTTCAGGCTGTTCATTAATCCTATATTTACACGCACTTGCATAACTCCGCCAGCAGAGGTCACGAGAGTGATAGAGTGACTGTGATAGATCTGCACTCAGTGACGTTTCTGAAGAAATTCTGACCAGTTACATGGAGTTAGGACTTGTCTGATCAATAAAATTATTTTATATTAGTAATGCACGACCGATCTGATCAATAAAACCAGTTTATATTAATAACGAGGCTCACCGTGCTGACGTGGCTGTGCTTCCTGCGTTGCTGGCGTGGGACGCGTCTGTCGTACTCGTCGTTGTGTTTGGTCAGATGGACACTGAGCTCTGGGAGGGTGAGGAACTTGATTTCACAGTGAGTGCACTGGTAGAGCTCGTCGGCATCCTCCAGGGGGCTCTCGACGGTCACGAAGTCCCGCTTCAGCTCCCTGCTGTGGAAGTTGTTGTAGTGTGTGACAAGCAGATGCGGCGCTTCGAACTCCAGCTTGGAGCACTTCAGGCATTTGAGCGGCGCCCAGTCCGGGTCGTTCTCCGGCCGGACGTCTTCGGCGGCCTCGGGTTCCTTCGGGTAAATCACAGTGAAGTAGCGGCCAAGCTTGCTGGTGGACTGTTTTTTGGGGAAGACGCCGGGGTGGCGCTTGACGTAGTGCGAGATGATGCTTTTCCTGCTGAACGCCTGGAAGGAGCAGAGCGAGCACTTCTTGCGATCGACCGCCTGCTTCAGCTCTTCGCTCATGGCCGACCCGTTCTGATCGGACGCCAGGGGTAAGGTGACTTTGCTCGGTTTGTCGGTGAGCGACTTGGAGGCAGCCAGGCAGTGGGTGTAGTAGGCGTCGATGTCGTGCCGTTTCTGATAGTGTGCTGCCAGGCCTTTGCGGATGGGGTTGGTGTAGGAGCAGAGGGCGCACTTGAAGACGTTGTTCTTGCCCTCTGGTTGTGCCCGTACGTTGTTGTGCTTGATGCGGTAGTGCCGGGCGATGCCCTTCCTGGTCGAGCAGAAGTACTTGCAGAGCTGGCATTTAAACAAAGTGTGTTTGTCCTCCTTCAGAGCCACATTGAGGCCAGGCGGCTCCGAAGCGTCCGGCGCGTTGGCGGCGCTGCACTCCGCCACAGGGTCATCCTTTTTATCCGGGGATCGCATCTGCGCTGCCGCGAATATGGCCGATACGGACTGGTTGTGGTATTTTTCGTAATGGATCTTGAGCTTCTCGAGCGTACCGTGCGAATATGGGCACAGCTTGCATCGGTATGCCCCAAACCCCTGCCTTTGGGTCTTGGAACGCTCATCAGCATCTGTGGCCAAGTCTTTGGCCTCCTCGATATCGTCGGCAAAGTCCTCTGCGGTCACTTTGACGTGCGGGTGGCGTTTCTGGTAATGCGTGAGGACTCCGTGGATGCGCGAGTTGACGTATGGGCAGTGCCTGCATTTGTAGACAGAGCTCGGGTTTATGTCGGCCTCCTGGGCAAAGTCGGCGGCTTTGACCTTCATGCCCGGGTGCTTCTTGCCGTAGTGCGTCAGGAGCCCATGCAGGCTGTTGTACTCGGACAGACACACTGTGCACTGGTACGGATTGTTGGATATGGCAGAGCCGGAAAACAAAATGTGCGAGTGATGCTCCGGTGCTGATCTGCCTACCTCCAGGACGTCGTCGTCTGATTGGTGGTTGTTGAACGGGCTGGAAGTCGAGGTGTTTGTGTTCGCATTGGCATTCGCCTTATCGGAGGAGTTGATGATTTTTATAAGTACGGACTCATCGTCTTTGATGGCCCAAGGATGGACGGCTTGGTAGTGGTTGGTGATGTCCCAAACAGAGCAGGCCTCGAAGGCACAGTCTCTGCACTGGTAATGCTTGATGTCGGAATTGCTGGCCTGTTTGGAGGCCATGGAGGCGGAGGCCGAAGTGGAGGAGGTATCAGGACCAGCCCAGAGCTTGCTGGCCATGTAGGCGTAGTCGACGTTGTGCTCCGGGTGTCGTCTTTGGTAGTGCATGAGAAGTCCGCTGGGCTCGGCGTGGGCGTAGATGCACCATTCACAGTGATAACCCGCCTCGAGGATGCCGTCCTGGTAAGCCCAGCGCAGGATGGTCATGGCCGTGGCCTTCACAGTGGGGTGATCCTTTTTGAGATGCTTCTTCAGGGCGTACACGTACGGAGACGCGTAGGTACAGTGTCTGCACTTCAAAGACCGGAGCGGTTTGAGCTTCTCAGAGTCACCGGTCGAGGTCGAGCTCGAGGTTGTGGCGGACGTCCCGGTTTGGTTCATCTGAGCCCGTTCTCTCTGACTTCGGACGACGGCGGTGTGCCTACGGACCAGGTCGGCATTGGCCTTGACGTCTTTGTGCTTCTTCTGGTAGTGGATCAGGACGCCTTTGACGGTGCGGTTGCCGTAATCACAGTGCTGGCAGAAGAAGAGCATCTCGCCTTCGCCTTTATCTGGCGTTCCTTTAGGAGTAAAGTGATTGGCGTCTTCGACGTTGCCAAACTGCTTCAGGAACTGTTTGGGCGGCGCAATCTGCAACTCCTCCATGAGCTTCATCAGCCCCGGTGTCGGAGGGGCGTGCTTTATGTACTTGGCAGTCACCTTAATCTCAGGGTGGCGCTTCTGATAATGGACGAGCACGCCGACGACGGAGCGGTTGTTGTAAACGCAGTGCTTGCAGTAATAAACCTCGTCCTCTGGAGCTAAAGGCGAGGCTTTTAGACTCGAAGGCTTCGGAGTGCTGGACAGGCTGTACGTGGTTTTGCCAGACGACTGCACCCGATCTACTGAGACCACTCGCATGGTCTTCTGGATTCGAAAGTACGAGGCCTTCTGTTCGGGGTGTTTCTTTTGGTAGTGCACCAGCACCGAATGCATGTTGGGGCTGGCAAAGGAGCACATGTCACAGTCGTAGACCACGACGTGGCCATCGATCGTTTCCTTGAACGAGTCGCAGTCCAGGCTCGACTCAGGATTCTTGGACAAGCTCTTGGTCGCGGGGCTAGACGACGAGGTCGAGGTCGAGGTCGAGTTCGAGGTGGAAGTGGAGGTGGATGTGGAGGTGGAGGTGGAGGTTGACGTGGTGAAGTTCTTGGGGCCGGAGTTTAAGATCTCTCGGAGCGTCTGTGACTCGATGGTTGCTTTCTGAGGTTGGTCGACGACGTAGCTGGAGAAGATCATGGCGTTGTTGATCTTAACGGACGGGTGCATTCTTTGGTAGTGGGGCATCAGACTCCTCACGTTGGGGCTGGTGTACGAGCAGAAGCGGCATGTGTAGACTAGGTCGGGCTGATTGAAGTTGAGCACGTTGCTCGCCTCCGGATGGTGATCCATGTAGTGCTGGTGCAGGTCAGTGAAGGCGTTGTACTCGACGAAGCACTCGAGGCAGCGGAAGACAGCGCTCTGGTCCTCAGGATCGAGGATGTACTTAAAGCTGAACTTGATGTATGGGTGCATGCGCTGGTAGTGGGTGCTGACACTCCGGGCAGATTTGTTCTGGTATTCACAGTGTTTGCAGTAGAAAAGCGTCCCCGGTTCCGCTGTGTACTCGCCGCCCTCCTGGAACAACTCCCTGTTCTGATCCGGGAAGTCTTTCGAGTCGAACTGGTCCTCGTCGTCGGAGACCGTGACCTCGATGCGAATGTTCCTGGGCACCTGAAGGCTGCGCTTCCGTTTTTGAACCAATCCGGGCTTCCTGACGTAGAGGTGCTGCGTGTTGTAGGTGAAGCGCTGGCTTTGTATTTCGGGATTCTCCTCGGCGTCGTCTTCGTCATCCTCGACGTCCTCCAGGTTGATCACGTCGTCCTGCTGCTGGCTCTGACTGATCTTGCTCTGAAGGTTGTTGGCGATCTCGTCGATCCTGGTCCGCTTTTTGACCGGCGACAGATCCAGAGGCAGGTCGTTGATCGACTTCCGTGCCGTCTTTCCGCCCAGCTGCTTTCGGGAAGAGAATCCCAGGATGGAGGTTTGGGTTTTTTGCACAAACTTTGAGGTGGAGTACGACTCTGTTTCGGAGTCCTGCTGCTCGTTGAGCGGGTCCTCCGGACCCGAGGCCTGCATGCCGTCGCAATAGGAATGCTTGTGCTGCTGGTGGACCCGGAGACCTTTCAGAGTCGTGGTGGAGAAGTTACACAGAGAGCAGTGATGCGAGTTCAGCTCTTCCTCCACCACGAACTTCTTGCCGTTCATCACGTCGCCGTGGCCACGCGGGTTTTCACAGGTCAGGTCCATGACTTCGTATCCAGAGGACGCACCGTGACAGAGTTTGTGCGTGGCCAGTTTTGTCGGACTCGTACAGAGGAAGGGACACTCGCTACACCTGTACAGCATGGTTTTGTTGGACAGGTGTACATTTTCCACGTGCCGACCGACGCTCCGGCGGTGCTTCGCCAGGAACGAGCAGAAGGGGCACTGAAACATGTTGAGATGCCTCCGAATTGGGATTCCCTCTATCTCCAGGAGTTTATTATCCTCCTCTGAGAGGAGCAGCTTCGACGAATCGTCTGCAGATGGCGTCGGATCTCCGTTGTTAAGTTCTTCGTCGGAGCTGCTCCGAGAGTTGTTCGTCACGCCGGAATCGAGTACGATCCGCGAACTGGGCGAATCGGACAAAAATCTGTTGGAGAGTATGGAAGATCCGGTGCTGTTTGGGATTTTTCCGGTGAATTGTGAATACTTAAAATTTGAAATCCTCAAGGGCGACCTTGCCAGAGCGCCACCTTTCGCCGAGGATCCTTCATTCCCGCTTAGATCCGCCGACATCACATTGGATGTCGGCGTGCTTCTTGGCGAATCTGATTTGGACGACCCTGCGCTCCCGTCACCTTTGGGGCGCTGCAGCGAGACCATGATCTTGACCATGTTGCGATGCTTCTTCATCATGTGATCGCACAGCTGCTGCCTCTGCAGCGTCTCAAAGCCGCACCACTCGCAGTTGAAGCCGCCTCTTGATCTGGGCTTGATCATGGACTCCAGCACGCTGCGCTCTGTAAGGTCCTCGCGTTCCTCGGACACGTCCGAGTCCACGCCCAGAACCTCTGCGTCGGCTCGGACGGGAGACGGTGGGAAACTGGTTTTGTGATGCAGTTTTTGGTGTTTCAGAAGCCTCCCTCGGCGTGGAGATTTATACGAGCAGTACTGGCAGGAGTACAGCTTATCCACGCCACGCATCATCAGCGCGTTCAGCTTGGAAGCGTCGACCGAACCGGACTTGCTGTCGACCGGGCAGGCTGAAACACCGTGGATCTTCTTAGTGTGCTCGTCCAGCAGGGGTCTGGATCTGAAGTACCGGATGCAGAACTTGCACTGGAAAAACGGGCTGGTCGTCCTGCTGGACTGGCTTCCTCTCTGATGGTACGATGGAGTTTGGTTTGAACTGGAGAAGTGACTTGAATCTGAACTGAAGGAGTTATAACCTGAAACGAAAGGAAATACATACTTTTACAATATTTACAACCCCAAACATCACTGTATGATGGTCCATCCCAGATCCTCCGAGCCCAGAGAAGCCGACGCCACTTCTGGACATGGTTATAACATAAGGCTTCTTTTTAGCACAGTAACGTTTTAAGTGGCATTTGTGAATGTAACTCTGTATTGTAGAGCTTGATAAAGGTTTGATAAAGGAATCCCTTGTCCATGTGGTTCTATCAGCTATTGATGAATGACGGATCTTGATGCAGTGCCATCTGAGGGAGCGGAGATCACCCCTCTTCAGTTTAAGCTTGTTAGGAAACTTCTCCAGATTCCTTGAATTGTTTAATTATATTATGCTCTGTAGAGGGAGAAATATATAAATCCCTTCCAGTCTTTCTTTAAGGAACATTGTTTTTAAACATTTCAATAATTTTCTCACATGTTTGTTGATAAACTGGAGATCCTCTGATCATCTTTACTCCTCAAAGACTCATGATTATAATCACCTCTTTGAAATCACATAATTATTTAGTTTTTTTAATCTCATTACTAGCCCTAAATTGCCCCCATCCCAACTTTTTTTGGAATTTGCTGCAGGCCTGAAATGCAGGAATGGATGTTAATGGATTAATCAAAAACAAAACATGAAATACAGATTCAATCAAATAAAAGTCAGGAAACTCCACAACAATTCAGACATTGTTACCACCTACCTGTTTTGTGGCTGCTTTCATTTTCGTTGTTTGTCGAATCCTCCTCGTCCTCCTCCGTGTGGCTGAAGGAGTTTAAGGAATCGGACCTCGGGGGCGACTCGTTGCCGACGTCGGTCGGCTGGAGGAAAACTGTGTGGACATCCTGGATATGAACTTTAAGCTCGTCGTTGGAATCGGCTCGGAAATCGCAGCCGTCGCACTGTAGCACCTCCATCACTACTTCGTCCCTGGAAAATCAGGGAAACCTGTCGAGACAGAGCAGGAATCAGGTTATTGATCAATAGATATGGTGAGATCACACTTTATAAATTCAGGATGGGTTTTCAGAGAAGATAAATGTCAGAACTGGGGCTCTAATGAAGAAATGGCCATGTGGGGATCAAACTAGGGTCGAATCCTATCTCACTGCGAGGGTGAGATTCCAGAAGTCCCATTACATTGATTAATGTGAGTCTCGATAAAAATGTGAGCTTCACAAAGCTGCATTACACAGTGGGACTGATTTAACATTATTTATCCCAGGGGTATGTGAAACAGTTTTGTTGACTGTTTACTTTATTTAATATTTGATTTCCATTTCTGTGGTTAAAATAAAACATCTGCTCATGATCTGATCTTGATCTTTTGTTTGTACATTACTTATAGTGCTGGTTTAACCTGTCAAGTAAACAAACAACAACAGGATCTGCTTCAGATTGGTAGTGGTCCATATTATAGGATGACAAAGCTCCTCACGAACTGCTCACATCAGTTTAAAGAAAGTCCCATTCCATGTTCTCCAGATTTAAACACCACTGCATCTAAATCCCTTAAAGAACTGAAAGATTTTCTCCCTGAAGAAGCTCCAATGCCCAAACCACAAACCATCAGGACTTGTATGAGACTTTCCAAATAAGGATTAAGGTCTGTGTAAGGACCTGAGTCAGCGTTCACATCCAGAAGAGCTTTAGATATTCCTGGAATGCTCTGCAGATGTTTAAGTTGATTAGGGCGTATTAGTTTTGCATTACTCAAAGCTCCAGATATTGATTCTTCTGTTTTTCTTCCTCAAGTTACGAATATTTTCTGCACAAACTCCCAGCTTTGTCAAGATCACACTCCAGGATTAAGTAAGACTGGATTATAGGGTAGCTTGTTCAGGCAAGAAAGGACAGTGCAAAAAAATATCAATCTAAATTTAAGATGTGAGTTGATATTTTACTTTATTCCCTCATCTCCTTCACCGGTACATTTTATATACGTCCTGATAACGATGAGATTTATCCCTGATGGACCACTAAACCTTCTGCAGCACGCTGTTGGTTGTGATATTGTGATTATATTGTGATTACAGAGTCTGTGTGTTACTGAGAATAAACCCTGAGCAGGATTACAGCCTGATTGGTTCTGGTTCTGGATGACGTGCAGGATGGAACATCTGGAGATCAGGAGTGTGTCTCTGTGTTTACATCATTCAGCCCTGTCACATCACAACGCATCAGCTTCACCTGAAAGAACTCCAAGAGATCATGACTGCAACCGATCCGTACCAAACCACCACAACAATCACACACGGGCCCCAAAATCAGCCTAGAATGCAGAAATAATCCACAACAAAGAGCTGGAGACGTTTATGGTTCTTTGCTCTTTCAGACTGGTATTTGTTTATCAAATAGAAACTATAATAGTAAAACTGCATTTCTTTTGAGAAACTTGAGCAAATATATATGGTTGTTTACTGTATTGAAACATTTTATTTAGACGTCGACCTCCTGAGAGCTTCGGTATCAATCGGAATCCCCACCAGTTATTAATTAACCTAGAACTAATAAAAGCCAAAACGCTGCATCAAACAACAAGGCATCACCAGAATTAAGAGAACATCCCAGACATGGGCAGCTCTCGCTTTTACATTAGGGCTCAGTTCCACTTATGTACAAAGCATTTCTAAATTCGGATTCCCCAGTCCCTCATCACCACCCATCCACTGGGATTCCGCACGACCCAGAACCAAAGGTGGCAGCGGATGTCTACGATTAGAACAGAGTTCTAATAGTTCTAATTCGCCACGTCCGTATGCCATCTTTCCTGGCACCTCCCAAGGCCAACAGTTGTGCTGTAGCAGCATTAGGGAGACAATCCCTCAAGTGACCTTCCCTTCCCTAAAAAACATGGAATTTTGGTGGATCAGCAAATTCCGACTGCTATGCCACCCAAGTGCCCACAATCTAGATATGATGTGACATTTTGCATCAGTGCCGTTCATGAACTTTTTATATTGTATTTTAAAATAACGGCGGATTTTAATTTTGGTTTGGGTTAAATTACTGGTTGGTATGGATGATAATCTAATCCTGCAGGTAATGGTTTAAGGTTATGAAAAAACGAGTTTGGATGAATGGGAGCGACTAGTATTAGTATTAAGCTTTTGGTAGGAGACATGCCTACTTTGATTATGGCATCAGTTTTTGACTTCAGAGTGGGACTTTGGTTTGAGAGTTTTAGGATCACATGTTATGGTTATCCTACAGTTAGACTTATGTATCTTTCCTAGGTAAATTCTTAAGTTGGTTTTAGAGTCAGAACAGGGTGTGTATTAGGGTTTGACATGACTGGACGGTTGTGACTTAGGGTTTTGACCTTTAAATATAGTCTTGGGTGTTGCTGCATGCTCGAATGCAAGTATTTCATTATTATAGGAATTAAGTAGGACTTAGACAGGACTTGCAGTAAAATCTGAGTTAATTTAAAAACGTAAAACAGCAGTCCAGTCTCACAATATCCTTTTCTCCACATGTTCCCGACCCCTTATGATGGGTTTTAAGACCTTGTAGCAATCAAGTTTACAAAAAGCAGAGTAAATCCATTACAAAAAGCCATTAAATAAAAAACAAGTCAAAACGCACAAGAAATGAACCATAACAAGGACCAGGCTCAAATGAGCAACAAACCCTCTCTGGGTTAAACCAGGGGAAAGGATTATGGGCTTTAGAGACCTTAGAGCAAATCTAAATATCTGCTGCTGTTCTATACTCCTAAATGTAGTAAACAATGCTGTAAACAACAAATGTTATCTAAATCCCAAATGATCAACCAGAGGTAACAGTGGCAAGGAAACATCATTAGGACAGAAACCATAAAATGAACCAAGCTCAAATGATCTGGGTGAGACCAGACTCAGGATTAAGTTCTGCCCTTGTGTAGCAGCATATAAAATAAATAAGAGTACAGAAATAAAAGAGAATACATGTTTTATTATACTGTATTATTACTGAATATCAGGTAGATACCTGTTTGTGTGTTTTTGTAAAGCTTCAGCTTCTGTGTGATACAACACAAAGGCAAAAATCTGCAGAAACACAAAAGCGCACCGAGCCGTTCTTCCTCCAAAAATACTGCACCCTCTTAATCAAACAAAGCAGAGAATCCACCAGCACAAGGAAATAAACAGAACCTCGAGCAAGACTCACGCTCAAGGACGTGAACACAAGGACCCTGGGTGATACAAGGATATGAACTGGGAGCGAGGTTACACACACACACTAGCATATATCGATACTCAAATACAGACAAACACACCTACAGACACAGTCAAAACACTGTTGCTATTTCAGAAAGAGTCAGTAAATAAATAACATTAAAAATTGTAACAAATTTTTTACCTCAGAACATCAAGTAAATATGCTATATAGTTTCAATCAGTGAGATTTTATAGCAAATTTATTTCTTTACTTCTGTGTGGATTCTGGAGATATAAAGGTTATTCAGTCTTTACATTAACATTTACAACACCTAGCAGGGCCTCAGAACAACAAGTCACTCGACACAAGCTAACAGCGGCTAACAGGAGCTAAGCTGGGAGAATTCTGACTAAAAACTTAAAACACATAAAGTGTATATAACACACAGTAAAATAAGGATATTTATTCACCGATTTAAAGTCAGATATAACAGTTCTGATAAACCCCTCAGCAGTATGTAGTAGTTAGCAAGTTAGCTTAGTTTCTGAGGTAATTTAGCTAAGATTCTGCCACCAAATGTGGTGGCAGAATCTTAAGGATATTTAAAGAGGATATATTTAGAGATAAATCATAACACTGCTCCTATTTCAGAAAGAGTCAGTGAATAACAAGATTAAAAACTATTTTAGAAACTTTTTTTTTTTACCTCTGAACATTCAGTACATATGCTATATAGTGTCATACAGTGTGCTGTGGACGCTTTATTCCTGTGTGGATTCTGGAGACATAAGGATTATTCTGGAGAAATAAATATTATTCAGTCTTTACATTAACATTTAGAGCATTTAGCTTTGCCTCAGCACAGCTCAAGTCACTCAGCACAAGCTAACAGAAGCTAACAGATGTTAACCTGAGAGGAGTCTGACTAAAAATGAGAACAAATAAACTGTATATAACTTATGTAAAATAAGGATATTTACTCACCAGTCAGATATAACAGTTATGATAAACATCTCAGTAGTATGTAGCAGCTCGCTAGCTAAGGTTCTGCCACCTACTGCTGATCAAGAATTTAAAGAGGATATATTTAGGAATAAATCATAACACTGCTCCTATTTCAGAAAGGGTCAGTAAATAAATAAGATTAAAAACTATTTTAGCAACTTTTTTACCTCAGAAATTCAAGTAAATATGCTATATAGCGTTACACAGTCTGCTTTTAAAGCTGTGGAAGATTTATTTCTTTATTCCTGTGCGGACTCTGGAGATTTATACCACAGTTAGTTCCGATCCCGCAATCTGATTGGCTGAGAGACGTCTTCCGCCGTTACATTATTGACGATAACGGCACAGTGGTCACATTTCTGACTGATAAGATGAACATTAAGAGCTTCAACATAAAAATTTATAATCGCTAATCAAACGGGATCCTAGACTTTGGTTATAACACCGGGATCTCACTCCGCTTTGCTTCAGTCGGTAGAATAGTGGATCTTAGTAACAGCTTGCCTTGTAAACCCAAACCATTTTATTTGCTGAATGTAAATAAACTTTCTTTTTAATAAATTCAAACCTACCAGTCGATATATTTGTGTTTATTGTCTGAATAATAAACAGTTATGGGTAATTCTGTTCCTTGACTTTAATGACTGAAGGCTTAGCAGCAAGGTAACGATACAATGGAACTATTTTACCTCGCAGAAGGGTGATAAACAAATCGTTTTTTCTGTCATTTTTATCTTAAAATCTAACAATAGATAACGATAACGGAACAACACCTCTAACAACACCTCTTTCCTGTGATATATTCACAATAATGCACACCCTCTCGTGCCTTATTGCTTTTATAAATACGTTAATAGCTTCACGTCACATCTCTGAAATGGTTTGAGCATTTTTTATGTAAGCTTTATCTTGATAAACTGATAGTTGAATTTTAAACAACTACATTCTCGCCTAAAAAACTCTTATAACTTCATTTTGTGACACAATAACAGCATTACTTTAGAAATTATACATCCAGTTGGGAGTTCTCTCATCCGGCTGGCAATGCATTGTGGGATATTTCACTGTTCAAGTCCGCACAAGTCTACTCTGATGCATCCTCGGTAATATGGGCGGATCGAGAACACATCCGGGGATTTGAAGCGTACTTGGTTAGATGCGAACTTAGAAATGGAACAGTACTTGGGCTGTGACTGATGACGTTTCACAAGTACACGAGAACACAAGCACAGAGAAGTACGCATATTGAAAAACGGCCTCAGTCTTTACATTAACATTTAGAACACATTGCATTACTCAGCACGAGTCACCTCTGCACAAGCTAACTGATGCTAACAGAAGCTAACCTGAGAGGATTCTGACTAAATAATGAGAACACAGAAAATGTATATAACTAATGTCAAATTGGGATATTTATTTAACAATTCCCAGTCAAAAATAACAGTTCTGATAAACGCCTCAGTAGTATGCAGCAGTTAGCAAGTTAGCTTAGTAGCTGAGGTAAGTTAGCTAAGATTCTGCCACCTACTGCTGAACAGGATGTTTAAAGAGAATATATTTAGGCGTAAATCACAACACTGCTGTTATTTCAAAAAGGGTCAGTGACTAAATAAGATTAAAAGCTATTTTTTTACCTCAAAACATCGAGTAAATATGCTATATAGTGTCACACAGTCCGCTTTTAAAGCTGTGGGAGATTTACATCTTTAATCCTGTGTGGATTCTAGTGATATAAAGATTGTTGAATATTTACATTAACATTTATAAAAAAAACATTTAGAACAGCACAAGCGAACAGGCGTAACCTGAGAGGATTCTGACTAAAAATAAGAACGATATAAATATTAAAAAAGGATATTTATTCACAGATTTTCAGTCAGATATAACATTCTGATAAACGCCTCAGTAATACGTAGCAGTTGGCTAGATAGCTTAGTTGCTGAGGTAATTTAGCTAAGATTCAACCGCCTACTGCTGAACAGAATATTTAAAGAGGATAATTATTTAAAATAAATCATAACACCGCTGACTTCAGAAAGAGTCAGTCAATAAAATCATTACAAACTATTTTAACAACTCAGAACTTCAGGTGATTATTCCATAAAGCGTCAGAAAAAGCATCAAAACCTCATGTAATGCTCTAATTTGTACATTTTGTTTAATAGAAAAGCTTTGTTATTTTTGCTCAAAGTGAGTAAAGTCTCAATACAATGTAAAAATGGAGACATATCTGAGGCTATTCCAGAGTAAAATTAGCCTTCTGCTTTTAAAAGATACTGAAGGAAGAGTTGGCAGATATACAAGCACATCAGGAGTATTTCTACTTCATTACCATAGACCTCTGACTAAAATTAGCCAAGTTAGCACATGCTCTGTAGCTAAAGATTCTCCACATAGTTCCTGTGTGTCTATAGCACAGAACATGAAGAGGAATAATTTGCAGAATACAAAGGGTAAAAAGGAAAACACAACTAACTCGCTGTCTACCTTTGCTCTTGCTCCATCTGCAGCATGCTAGGCTAAACGCTGACAGGGAGAAATGTGCCAAGCCTTCATAGCTGTGAGGAATGAAGAGCAGAGCAGGTCCTTTGAGATTCAAGGACAGCAGCCATTTTAAGATTCGTGAGCCTGTGTCTGGATCAGATAACTCAAGTGTTTCTTATCATGTTTCAGCTCCAGATTTGTGTAACAGTTGCTAATGCTAATTATCTCCTCACATCTATATCTATATAACACGGTGTTGCTCTTTATAAAAACTAAACAGGAAGAAAAGCTTCGCTCCTGAGCTATCTCACACATCCTGGATTAAACCAAAACACAATGCTGCACAGGTCGAGGAGGACGCGAACGTCTTCAGAAAAGAAACAGTTCGGGGAGAGAGAGGGGAGGCAGGCTAAAGCTGCACAAGAACGTCTAAAAATGCAAAGCATGCCTTAAACGTCCTTTCTTTTCTTTCCAGAGCCAAAACCATCTGCAGCCTCGGGGTGAAGAGAGAGGGAGAAAGAAAGAAAGAGTGAGACGGAGCAGAAAGAACCGGGTGAAAATAGACAGTGAAGACTGACGAAGAAAGAAGGAAACGAGGGAGGGTGAAAAAGGAGACACGGTAACACAGTTCAACCACCTGAGAAAACGTTTCTCCAGACCAGAGCTCAAACAGTTTATCTGTACATGCATTATAATATTAAAAATATTAAATAAATTTAAACATCATTAATGATATATTCTACCCAAACAAAGCAAGAGTGACCTTAGAATAATGTAAACAAGACACATCCGTCACCTTTTTGGTGAACAGGACCAATATGACCTGATTATTCTTTTTACACAGCACACCAGAAAACCTAGAATTTAGGAACAGACAGAACTGGAACGGAATTCCACAACTTTGGACACTGACCGAACCTGGTCTAAAGCAACACAGACATCAGTCACGCCTCGCACACTGGTCACCACGAGTATGGACCTTGCTACTCAGGCACTGGTGAGGACTAGAAGGCGTATGGCGACAGAAATCAGTTTGTACAAGCCTAACAAACAGAACGGAGACTTTTAGGATTACAAATGAAGTCCTGCAACTGTGAGGCACCAACACTCCAACAACTCATGAAAAAGCTATAGTCCCAAAATCCTGATAAGTAACAGAACAAACCACTGGAGCATGACAGACACTTTAAGCAACATAACATCCTGTGTGAAAATGTGAAGATCCATGAATTCCAAAGTCTTCTGAGGCGTTAATCACCAACCGGTTTCCCCACATCGGCTTGTTCATCCAACCATCACAACTTCACTTTGGCTCACATCTCCAAGCATTTAAATACCATCAGCATTAACCCTGCAGGTTCTGCAACCCAGGAAAATCACAACGTTTCATTAACAAAATAAATTTGAATATAAACATTGCAGTTCTGTTTGGTCTAACGAGAAGACATGCAGCGAAGGGATGGAACGTGACCGATTATTTCACAATATGGTAAAGAAAGGAGGAAGATTAGATTAGAAATTGGGCATGCACCGAGTTTCAACACCACGTCTGATCATCTCTCGTGGACCTCATGACCTGCTGCACATATCCCGTACTGTTTTTCTCCAGCACGATCCATGGCGTGAAGGTTTCAGGCAGAATAAAAGAAGGGAAGAGCTGCAAGATGTTCTTTAAAGCAAGAACATTAAAAATACCTGTGGTTTCATTCTCAGGACCAAGAACGTTGCATTGAGGGATTTCTTCACATTCTTCTAGTTTAGTCAGAGAGCCGCTTCCAGTTCTTCCACCACATGGTTCTTCTTCTTACTTAAACCGTTGCACAACTTTGATTATGATCCAGCAGAAGAATGAAGAACTGCCTACACCCTTCATGATTACTAACCCGAGCCGATTACGGCTTTACTTCCTCCTGTGCTCGAAGTTCAAACCCAGACATTTTAACAACACTCCATCATACGTCCACCATGGACGTAAAGTTGCTGGACATGTTCTGATCAATTATTAACAAGAAATGATCAGGAAGCACCACACAGAACCGACGATTTTCAAATGGAACAACGAGTTACTACAAACAACGGTCAGAGGATGATCCAGGATGATCTTTGCTGTTTCCTTTATTGGCGAGAGAGTAACCTTGGTTCTGGAGTATTGAGAAAAACCAAACAAATGAAGCCAACAAATCTAACCTCACCTCTCACCAAACTGAAGCACTCTTATTGATAGAACTGGAGCAGTTTGGACCATCCGAATGATCCAAAAGAAAAGCAGGAACCAGAGAAATCATTAAGAAGACCCAAACAGAAGATTCTAGAACTTGATCCATGTGGTCACAAGAATTCACAACGCATCCCTGCACGAGACTTTTATTCTTGTTTTTTTATTTGGCCTGTTTCAGTTCAGCTCGGAAGGAAATGAAGCTGGTCCTGACTCTACCAGTTCTTCTTGTTCTATCTGATGGTGCTGCAGATAGTTCCTGCACAACCGTGAGGCGTGTCAGCTTTGATCGTTATCTCAGAGCAGAATGGAGGACAAACCTCTGAAGGAACAGCCTGACTCAAAGCTCTGGTACAATAAAAAACACCATGAATTCAGGAACCAAACATCACAACGCTTCCTAACGTGACCTGAAGTTGCAGGCTTCACGTATTATTGGTCCCTTGGGTAAAGACAGTTAAACGTCTTAAAATTTCCACTGAATAAATCAGAGAAACTGTGCAAGACTGAATCTGATTTATTCCTCAACCCAGAAACCTCTCCATAACCTCCAGGTTCTGTAGAATTTCTTCAGCTCAGTCTAGATCACATTTAGATCAGGACTATAGGATAATCACATCAAAACTTGATTGGATCACCATCCTGATGGAAGATCTAACCAACACCTGGTAGCCAGATTAATTTTAAACCTCCTTGTGTGTCCCAGAATCCATGGATCCTCCACCATACTTAAAGAGTGGGAATTAGTCTCGAGTCTGAGGTCCAGTAGTTCTTCAGGTTCTTATATTCACGACGGATAAAAGTTTATTCCAAAGAGTTTGTCGGTGCTTAACTACATTTTAGACTTGGTGATTCCTTGCAAATCCCCTGCCCTGATGCTTTTTACCCACTATAACCCTCTCCTCGCGGTGTGTGAGGGTAAATACACTTTCCATTTCAGTTCAAAAATTTCTTTGGATGTTACCGGTTGTGACACGTGGTTTTGTTCTAATCTGTTCAAAATTACAGGTTAGGAGTTTTCTTGAATGTTCAGTTCTGTGTGAGATTAAACTCATGAACCTTTAGAGGGTTTATTTTAGTCACCAGGACTCAAACCAGGGGCACCCCTGGTTAGGCATGAGCGACAGACCCAGTCCCTAAGAACTGAGGAACCCTGAGACCTGGAAGCCTCTCATAAGGTGGAAAACAAACAGAGGAATCTTGGACATAACCTGAAGAAACAAAATGTACACCGTGAGAGGCTGAAAATGAACCAGCGTTCTGCCCCTGAAACATAACGACTCCAGGTGACATGAGGTGAGGTCTGTGTTCCCCCAAGTTCTTATTACTGTTTGTTCTTCTGTGGTAGCATACCGGGTAAGGTACTGGACTATGGACGACAAGGTCCAGGGTTCAAATCCCACCTCTGCCAAGCTGCCACTGTTGGGTCCTTGAGCAAGGCCCTTAACCCACAATTGCTTGGATTGTAAGATTTCATCTCTGGATAAGGGCGTCTGCTTAATGCTGTAAATGTAAATGTAAGTGTTAATGTCTGATAGTTAGACTTACACAAACCAACAGTTACATTAAGAATTATATCAAACTGTATACAGGTCAGCACTGTTTAACAAAAATCCAACAACCGAGATCTTAACAATTATTATAAATTATAATATGAAATAAAAATGTTAAAATGTTTTAAAATAAAGTCTTTTAACTCTGGATGCTGCGGCGTAAACAGCCAATCAACGCTGCAGATCCACGAGCAGAGGAGGGGGTTTAAAAACAGAAATCATCTGTTGCCAAGTATTGTAAGTAAATTTGAGCTTATTTTTCTGTAAAGTCACGGTTTGTGTTTTTTGCTCTTATTTCTAGAGTGTATTTTCTTATTTGTTCTTGCTCCCTGGTTCTTTTTTAACTATGCCTACCTATACCTATAAAGCGAAACCACTGGTTTGTCCTGTTCAAACCTCCTCCACTGATGGTCCATCAATGATGCAGTTTCTTTAGCTAGTTTGTTAACAATGCCAGTAATGAAGTAAAATGGGCATAATACGGAAAAAATACAACAATTCTTCACTTTTGTTGGGCAGTTGTTTTTGTTTAATTTCTTTAGATTTTTTTAATTTTCTTAAAATTACAAGTTACAGTATTTTTTAAAAATGGTTGCTTATGAAATGAAAAATAAATTGATATATTTGCATTTCATGTATACATATTTGTTACCTGTATGTTCTCTCTAACCTAAAACTCTACAAACTGGTTCACATTCACTCACAGAGTCTCTGGTTTATCTCTTTGCTCTTCTGTGTTGTTTAAAATTCTGTCTATCGATGCATTTTTGGCTTCCAAAAACAAAAAAATTGGTCATTTCATCAATCGGTCGTGTTTTCAGCGGTATCTCCGACGCACTTACATATCGTTTGCACAGTCTTCTTGTGAAAATATCTTTTATATTACAGCAGCCTAAAAAGACTACGTGACTATGGTAACGTCTGATCAATGACCCGATTCACAGAACGTCTTATGATTCTAAACCAATTTATCCTGCAGATCTGAATCAAACCTTTATGCTCTTCTGTTTGACAGTGGCCGTACCAGTTTAACAAAACAAACAAGAGATCTTATCTCCATTTCCTGCTCCATCAACACCAAACAAAAACCAGCACCGGCTCTGAAGCTTCTCTTTTAACACCAGTTATGAAACCACGTCGCTTAGTATCATGCATTTATGACACAACAGATAATAGCCAGTTTTGCAGCATCGTGGCAGGCAAGAACTTGTTCCTTCACCTTTTGCACCGTTTGTCCTTGTCATGACTACAGAATCCTGAAGAAACGCAGTCATGAGATCTGAGAAGATCCACAGGCCGACCTTGGTCTCTGTGATTACGCAGATGTTTCATCACTTACAACTTTCAGAGATCAGAAGAACGTATTTAGATTTCGAGTGAGTGCAGAGCTCCAGCTGTTAGGACGAGGAAAAGTTCAACGTTTTATGAAGGCTTAGCAGTTCCTACAGCTTTACGTCCAAGCAGTGTTCATTTTGACAGCAAAATTCTGATTTAGTTTCAGTCTTTTGACTAAAACATAATTTAGTTTAAGTCATAATTTAGTCTTCTGAATTGTTTTTAGTTTCAGTCGACTATTTATTTATAAGTACTGTATAAAATGGAGTTATGTTATGTCAGCCAAATACTTCTTAAAGGTAGTATGAACACTTTTTAGACAAAGTAAAATAAATCCACGTCATGAACTGGAAACATATTTTAACCCCTACTTTACAGTGGTGCTTGAAAGTTTGTGAACTCTTTAGAATTTTCTATATTTCTCCATAAATATGACCTAAAACATCATCAGATTTTCACACAAGTCCTAAAAGTAGATAAAGAGAACGCAGTTAAACAAATGAGACAAAAATATTATACTTAGTCATTTATTTATTGAGGAAAATCAGTTCACTGAACAACAATGGTGTGCATGGCAGGGCTGCAAGGAGAAAGCAACTGCTCTCCAAAAAGAACATTGCTGCTCGTCTGCAGTTTGCTAAAGATCACGTGGACGAGCCAGAAGGCTATAGGAAGAATGTTTTGTGGACGGATGGGATCAAAATAGAACTTTTTGGTTTAAAAGAAAAGTGTTATGTTTGGAGAAATGGTGTTATGTTGTGGGACTGTGGTTGCCTAGCGGTTAAGGTACTGGATTCTGGACCAGAAGGTCCAGGGTTCGAATCCCGAATCTGCCACTGTAGGGTCCTTAAGCAAGACCCTTAACCCACAATTGCTTGGATTGTAAGACTGTACCAATTGTAAGTCACTCTGGATAAGGGCGTCTGCTAAATGCTGTAAATGTAAATGAGAAAGGAAAACACTGCATTCCAGCATAAGAACCTTATCCCATCTGTGAAACATGGTGGTCGTAGTATCATGATTTGGGCCTGTTTTGCTGCATCTGGGCAGGACGGCTTGCCATCATTGATGGAACAATGAATTCTGAATCATATCAGAGAATTCTAAAGGAAAACGTCAGGACATCTGTCAATGAACTGAATCTCAAGAGAAGGTGGGTCATGCAGCAAGACAGGGACCCTAAGCACACAAGTCGTTCTACCAAAGAATGGTTAAAGAAGAATAAAGTTCATCTGATGATGTTTTAGGTCATATTTATGCAGAAATATAAAAAATTCTAAAGAGCTCACAAATTTTCAAGCACCACTGTATTTGCCGAAAAATGTTGGCTTGAACATAATGAATTTATGAGCAAAAGCCATTTAGGTGGGGATAGCTTCACTGTAGTTTCAGAATTTCATCCCTGCTGATGGCGTTTCATGTTTGTTGTATTTTTACCACAGATAGTCGCCCCACACAGTTTACAAAGAGTCTTGTTTTCCTTGTCCATATATCGACTCTCCTCTTTCTCCCAGGTGTTGACGTTGTCGAGTTGGTGTCATGAGAAACAGCTAAAGTAATGTTGGATATTTATATATTGAATATATATTGGATCTTTTCCTAACTCGTCCCTACATTCCACAAAACTAAATCAGATCTGATTGGATGTCATCTCTGCCAAACGTTTTCATCTTGTTTTTAATCGTTGACAAAAGCGTCAATTCTTTTTGTCCTAGTTTTTGTTATTTTAATTTAGTCATCGTTTAGTTTTTGTTTGAAAAAAGGGTCGTTGACAAAAACTATGACAAAAATCATTCGTCGACTAGCTTAACACTGCGTCCAACAGCCTAATGTGGGAGCTGACCGACTCAGGATCAGAGCGTTCTCTTCACATGGCCACTCTACTGGAAGGACTTTGCATAAGATGGTTTTCCAATGCAAAAAGAAAATTTTGCATCAACCAAAACCCAGAAACACCACAACATTCTACCTAATCAGGATCACACACAGGTTCTACATCTGGGCTCTGGGTTCAGTCAGTGACAACATCAGAGCTACACGACACACACTCATAATAAAGGTCACACACTCCTACAGTAGCTCCCTGAATCCCTCATGATGATGGTCCTCAGATCTCTGGGGTCGTCTGTGCTGGCTTTTATTACATAGAAATTATATACAACATATAGAGTTGGTGTGGCTTTTGTTTTATAAAATACATAAAATATAGATTTGGTCTTCAAATCCGCACTGATTCAACTCAAGTTAATAAATTACAGACCGTTTCCACTTTAACAACACGAAATATGATTTCTGCAATCAGATTAGACCTGATTTACATATTACAATAACTTTAAAACAGATGTTTAATTATAAATCCTATTATTGCAACTAATTTTGGACAGGTTTGAATCCACTTTTTTCTTCAGAACTGCCTTAATTCTTTGTTTCAAAGATTCAAAGGTCCTGTAAATGTTCCTCAGAGATTTTGGTCCAGTGACTGTACCAGTTTGAGATGGTTTTGGGACATGGAGCATTATCCTGCTATAATTATTCAGAAGATGGTACACTGTGGGCATAACCGGGTGCACAGGGTCAGTAACAAGACTCAGGTAGGCTGTGGGGTTTAAACCATGCTCAGTTGGTATTAAGGGCACAAAGTGTGCCCAAAAATCACACCATTACACCAGCAGCCTGCACCCTTATATGGTTGGATGAAGGATGGATCCATAATATTTTTACGTTGTTTATGTTAAATTCTGACCCGACCATCTAAATGTCGCAGCAGAAATCGAGACTCATCAGACCTTTTATCATCCAATTTTGGTCAGTCTGTGTGAATTGTAGCCTCAGTTATCTGTTGTTCCACAGAACTGCCCTCACTGGATATAGGGGTGAGCGATATGACGATATTTTACCATATCGTGATCAGCTGTTATCATGATAGATGATACGCTTTTCTCTCAATAACTCCTCGATACACAACCGCATGTTTCATTATAAAGGGTGGAATTAGTCCTGTTTACCCGGATGAAGTGAAGAATTTTGATTTGAACAAAAGAAATCACTTTACTAAGTCTGGAATTAATATTTAAATAATAGTTTAAGAATATGTCGCTACTGATGCATTTTCTGATATCATGTATCATGTATCGTGATAAATATCATGAATAGTAAAATTGTTAACATATCACCCAGTGATATCCTAACTGGATATTTTCTCTTTTACGGACCACTCTCTGTAAAACCTAGAGATGGTGCTGTGGGTGAAAATCCCAGTAGATCAGCAGTTTCTGAAATCTGAACAACCATGCCATGTTTAAAGTCAGTGAAATCACATTTCTTCCCCGTTTGAACTTCATCATGCCTAAATGCATCCGAGTCAGTGCCATGTGATTGGTTAATTAGATAAACACGTGTACCCAATATAAAGTATATTAATATCTAGGAATATTATTGTTTTTGTGTCTTTATCAGCTGTTTATTATGTAAAATTCACAAAAATAAAAATTATTAAATGAACCAATTTTGGTCGGAGCATCTCCGAAAGAACAAGGCTTGTGGGTGCCCCCGCTCAGCACTCGGTCCCAGGAGGGCCTTGAGCTTGGAGTGATGGGACCAGGATGCACTTTGGGAAAAAGTCGAGCCAGCCGAGGGATGCTCTGGGTGATATTCTGGGTCCAGACCCTTATGAGTGCCCTAAATATAATTATGGAGTGGGTGGTTTGAATGTTTTGTCTAATTAATGTATAATTACTGCAGATTAAACCTAAAGTTATGATGATTACTGAATTTTGGACCTTATGTACATGCCATGTCAGTCAGAAGGTTATTTTCCCAAATAGTATAACCACCACCATGTTATAATCACCACATGGATGGAGCTATTAACGCGGATTAACCCCGATATCAAAGCTATGGTCCATAAATTATTCTATAAGCAATAAACTTCTACCAGCTTGACGACTTCACTGATCAAATCCGTTTCTAACCTTAAATAAAAAAAAACGCAGCACAGAGCTTCACGTCCTGATTAATCAAGGCCTCAGAAACGCAGAAACGAGGCGGTACGGCGAACGCGAGCAGATCTTCCGATATGCATGCACAGAGCTCTGGATCTGCTGCTTCTAATCTTCTTCTACACCCAGTAAATCCCTCCAGAAGCAGATGGCAGCCGAAGTGGGTCAACCATAAACCAGCTACAAGATCTCAATCAGGCTTCCACATACCAGCGGCGTAAGCTCCGGCTTCAACCAGCAAAACCGAGGAGAAACGCAAAGGTGCAAAAGAACAAAGCCCGGATTTAATCGAGTTGTACCGCCAGAATAAAAGTTTTTATTCTGATTATAAATCAGCTCTCTCTGCAATGAACCGGGAATATGGTATAAATAAATAACCACGATCATTCCACCTAGTTTGTAAGAATTCATAAGAAAACATGATTCATATTGTGTGCTATGAATTTTAAATCAGATCCAAATCTCTAAGCAGGTTTTGCAAAATATTTTGGTTTGTGGCCTCAAATTACCTGTACTATCCAAAAAATGGATTCACTAAAGGGTCTTCAGAAAGGAAATCTGCTTCAATGTGTGTTTTAACTTCATTCTTAAGAAAAAAGTTGTGAAAAACTGTTATTCTTCACATAACTTCTTAAGAATTCTTATTTTTAGCTATTTTCTTAAGAACAGTTCTAAGAACAAGTTATATTCTTGAAAGCATTAGATTCCTTACTATAGAGTCACACTTATCTTAGGCTGTAAGAGTCGGCAGTAAGCATCGAAATTTAAAACTTTAAACACTTTAATTATTGGAAATAAGGAGGACTTTTTTCCTGTTATCTGTTTCTTCCATCATCAGCTCTATTTCTTGTTTGTTTAATTGTTTTGAACTCTTGGTTTGATGTTTTTCCTCTGAGCGGATTATCCTAAATATTGGAAATAACGATAAATACATATTCAAAATGTGTCTCGCTCCGTATATCGTAACTGCAAAATGCAACGTAGCCTACGTAAAAAAACAACAAAGATTTACTTAAGATAATATTTGAGAATTGCATTTAAGAACATCCTCACAAACTTCTTAGTTTTTGTCTTAAGAACTGTCTTCCTAAGGAAGACAGTTCACAAACTTTTTCTCAAGGAAGCTTGGATTTTTCTAAGAACGCTAAGAATTCACAAAAGCTTTCTTAAGAAAAACTTGAAGGTTCTTAATAGAACCACTAAGATGTTGGTAAGAATGTTCTTAAATTCAGTTCTTGAAAAAAACTTTAGAAGATCTCAAATATTATCTTAAGAAATCCTTTGCTGTTTCCTACCTAGGCTAGGTTACATTTAGAGCTTATGATGTACAGCGTGAGACACATTTTTAATTTGTATTTATCGTTATGTCTGTTATTTAGTTTAATCCGTTCAGAGGAAAAACATCAAACGACGTGTTCAAAACAATAGAGGTGATGACGGGAGAAACAGATAACAGGAAATAAAAATCCTCCTTATTTCCAATAAATAAACTGTTTAAAGTCTTAAATTTCTATGTTTACTGTCGATTCTTACAGCCTAAGATAAGTGTGATTCGATCGCAATGTTTACATTTAACAACAAAACGTATTCAAGAATACCAGTTGTTTTGAAAATTGTTCTTAAGAAAAGATTTAAGAATGAAGAAGATACGTTATTTGAAGGATAACAATTGTTTGGAACTTTTTTTCTTAAGAATAAAGTTAAGAAAAAACACATTTAAGAAGATTTTCTTTCTTAAGACCCTTTTTGTGAATCTGGTCCAAGAAGTTAAGATGTTAAGTTAAGAAGTTAAAGATCCATACCTGTATAAAGGTTTGCTCTCTTTACTGATATAATTATTGATATATATATAAACTTTCCTGATTTCGTAACCGCATTTACAATACATTGAAAGTGTTTTGTGTTTGTTAAATCCACTTCTTGATTAAACAGAAAGTGGAACACAGAGAGGTTCATGGTTCCAGGTGCAAATGTAAGTCAAGTGAGCAGTAAAAGTATACATGTGCACCATTCATAATAAAACACAGGTTTCCCATACACACACACACACACACACACACACACACAAGCTGAAGCTTCTTGGTCGGGTTTGGACTTTGCCTCTGCTACCTCAGCAGATCTGATTGTGTCTTCAGAGAGTGGTGTGTGTTTGGAAAACGTCCACATCTGCAGAGTTACACAACCCTGACCATCAGATAAACCATTAAAGAGAAGATCAGGAGCTCAGGAACAGGAGGAGAACATGCTAAAGTTCTTGCATGAGGACTGAACGTTGTTGTGATGTTCTCTAGTCTCGTGTGTGTGTGTGTGTGTGTGTCTGTGTGTGTCTGTGTGAGTGTGTGTGTGTGTGTGTTTTGAGGAAGTTGGGTGCAGTTCCTGGTTTCGCCAGTAGACTTACACCTGGTGCTTTCATGACGCTGCATTTATTCATAATCACATCACTGGCATAAACTCAGAGCCGACGGCGAAGAAAGGACAGAAGGGACGTGCCCTCACCCTGCCCCAACCCCGACCCCAACCCTAAACGTAAGGAGTCCCGAAAACCACGGGGGCCAGTCACTCACTGGTACTGTGCTGTAGTTCGTATCTTTTTGGGGTGCGGTTCGAGTGGCATGGCCGACTTTGCTATGCTACTAACAAGCAAAACCAGTACAAAGCATAAACAATGTCACACAAAGAAAGAAGCAGCACACCACCTTAAATACCACCTTAAATACCACCATGAGGCATAAAGGATCTCTTTATCTACAATCACTAAAAGTTTGTTATCAGAGAAAAAAGATCAATCCCATCATTAAACATGGTTAACAGCAAAACCAGTACAGCATAAAACAATGTCACTCAAACAACAAAGCAGCATGCCGACTTAAATACCACGGCCTGAAGAGTGGACATTCAGGGACAGGATTCATTAAAGTCAAGTCAAGTCAAGTCAGATTTATTTATATAGCGCTTTTTACAATGGAGCATTGTCTCAAAGCAACTTTACAAGTTTAGATTATCTCCTAATAACTACGTCAAATCCCAAATTGAGCGAGCCTAGGGCGATTAAAGCATCTTAAGAAAGAAAAGCAATGACTATATGTTATTCTTCAGATAACTTCTTAAGAATCATCTTATTTTCTTTCAAAGAACAAGCAGTATTCTAGTAAATGTTTTCTTAACCATGTGACAGAATCACACTCGTCTTAGGCTGTAAGAGTTGACAAGATAAGCGTCGTAATTTAAAACTTTAAAAAGTTTCGTTGTTGGAAACTAAATCTTTTTCTCGTCTGTTGCTTTATTATTCATATCACTCCGCAATTACCATGTTTTCCAAGGAGTATTTTTTTTCCTGTTATCTATTTCTTCCATCATCACCTCTATTTCTACTTTGGTTACATTTTTTTGAATGCTTGGTTTGATCTGAACGGATTAAACTAAGTAATGGAAATAATGATAGATACGAATTCAGAACGTGTTTCTCGCTGTATATCGTAAGTGCTAAAATGTAAGATCATCTTAAGAACAAATCTTAAGATAATATTTCAGAACTTCTTATTATTTTTTTTTACTTTTGCATTTAAGAACATTCTTATGAACTTCTTGGTCTTTGTCTTAAGAATAGTTATTGGAAACGATATATATTTCTTGTCTTTTGGTTTATTCCACCGGCTCTCCATAATTATCGTAGTTTCTAAGAACGATTTTTGTCCTGTTATCTGTTGTTTCTTCCACCATCACCTCGACTTTTTTTGGAACATTTGGTTTGATGTTTTTAGTCTGTTCAGATTAATAAATAACAGAAATACAAATTCAAAATGTGTCTCACTCCGTATATTGTAAGCTCTAAAATGCAACATAGCCTACGTAAGAAAACATAAGATAAAGTTAAGGAAATAATTAAGATATCCTAAAATAATATTTATACCTTCCGTTGTTTTCACTTTTGTATTTAAGAACCTTCTTATGAATTTCTTAGTGTTTGTCTTAAGAACCTTTGCAAGTTTTTTCTTAAGAAAGCTTTTGTGAGTTCGGCCTCTGATGTTCAAAATTCAGAATCATCTCGCATCGAGAAACTTTACTTTAGAAACTTTAGATTCCATGAGTTAGCAAAGAAGCAGAAGGTCCAGATGAACAACTGGACAATATGTTCGATAGACGGAATCTTACAGACACAGATACCTGTACGAACAGGTTCCACAATGCGACCACCACCATGTTTCACGGTTGGCGAGCCTGTAGTGGGTGTAGATTAGGAGTTCATGTACACAGTGGTGCTTAAAAGTTTGTGAACCCCTTAGAATTTCTGTATTTCTGTTTAAATCTGAGCTAAAACGTCATCAGATTTAGTCAGAACAGCCCACAGGCGACAAAAACACCAAACGGAACTCTTTATCTAAAATCACTAACGGTTTGTTTGGAGAGAAAAAAGACCTATAAAATATAAACAAGCAAAATTAAACAAGAAAAAAATAAGAGTCTGAAGGGAAGTTGGATATCGTGACAAGATCAGCACTCGCCGTCCAGCTGTCTTTGTTCCAAAGCTTTTACCTCAGCAGAGTTACAAGGCTCACATGGGTAACGGACCCACAGGCAGACCAGGGGTGCCCCCATTGTATTAGGAGTTACAAACGTCTAGATCACACTGTATATGCAAACCCGATGAATGAACTCATGTTCAGCTGTTTTAGCTTTGAGCTTGAAAGCACCTACACCCAAGAAGGTCGGGTCCCTTTCTGTGTCTTGGTCCTCCTAATAAAGTTTAGGGTTTTTCCTTGCACCGTTGCAGTGCTGAGGTTTGCTCAATTTGGGATTGGCCCTAGATAGAATATCATCTAAAATGGTAAAGCCGATTTGAGACAAAGCAGCATTGTAAAAAGCGCTATAGAAATAAATCTGACTTGACTTGACTACACGGGCTTTCTCGGACATCGTAGGGTAGGAACGGTTTCGGGTTGGAAGATAAACAAAGCAAACAAAAGCACCTGGAGCAAAGAGGGTCTGGCATACGGGCCCAATAATGGTAGCACGGTGTCGTTTCGTTCCACTCTGAATACTAAGTCCTGACTGCGTTTGTTTAAAGGTCTGCAGATCAAAAGTTCTTGATACGCTCTGGCGGAATGAAGCCGCCCCCACCCCCCACCCCGCGCCGGTGGAGGTCACCTTCCTCCGAATATTGACAGGAGTAATCTTCGTCACAGAGGTGGAGGAATGGTGGAGCTGCAGATCTTCTCCAAATCCGTCCCTCCAGCACAGATCTTATGTTAAATCGGAGAAATCAATCCGTCTCACACACAGACGATGATGTTTCTCCAGAACCCCGGTATGGTTGAGCGAGTCGACGGGAGAGTCGGGTCGCTCAGCCTCTTCAGGAGTTAATGTCATGTATCCGAGGCTGCTGAATCTCTGGACTCCATTTCACCAGCAGCTCAGTTCCTCCACCATTTTGTTCTCCTCAAGGCCATGAAGAGAGCCTTGTTCCTGTTTTTGTTCCTCCCCTCTCCCTCCCTGAAGCTCTCGCTATCTTGTTACACAGATGGCACGAGTAACCTCCAGCGCAGATCTTCCGCTCGCCTCGACTCAGCTCGTTTCTTTTTTTTTTTCCACCGTTGGTGCTTGTGAAAGCAGAACTTAAAGCAGACTCAAGGTCTCCTGCACTGCTGACTTCCACTAAATCAGATCTGATCATCTGTAGCAGCTCACAGCAGCTCCGAAAAAACCGTCCAGATCTTCTGACTGAGTTTACCGAACTTATTCCTTACTGGTCCTTGGTGATGAAAGAAAAACTTTCAGATTTGACTGCAGTCATGTGGAAAACCTTGTTTCTAATCTTTAAACAACCACAGGTTCGGGACGACTCCTCAGGATCTCCTCGTGTTCCTCAGTATGAACTAATGAACCAAACTCTTCTATAATTTCATGTATAGCCTCCTCTAAAAACAACATCATCTCACCTCGCGACGCTTCAGTCTCTTAATGTTTTACGAAATAATGATTCCAGGGGTTAGAAGAGAAGTAGAAGGTCCAGATGAACAACTTGCAAGAAGTTCGATAAACGAAATCTTACAAACACTCAAACAGTACAAACATGTTCCATAATTTGACCACCGCCATGCGTCACGACTGGAGAGCCGTTAGTGGGAGTAGATTAGGAATTTCTATCTTTTTGCATAAATCTGAGATAAAACGTCATTAGATTTACACACAAGTCCTAACAGTAGATCAAGAGAACCCGATTAAACAAACAAGATAAAAATATTCAGGTCCTTCCACAACATTGCTATTGGATTAAGGTCCGGACTTTGTTTTGGGCCATTCCAAAACTTTACTCTTCTTTAAGCATTCGGTGGAAAAATCCAGATCTTCATCAAGTTTTTTGGTAAGGAAAGAAAAACATTCAGGTCTGACTGCAGTCATGTGGAGAACCTCACTTCTACCGTAATCTTTAAAACAACCTTTTGACCCCACAGGGTCTGGAGGACTCCTCAGGATCTCCTCGTGTTCCTCAGCATTAACTAAGAACCAAACTCTTCAATAATCTCATGTTTAGACTCCTCAAAAAACATCATCCCACCTCGAGAAACATGAATCTGTTAACGTTTTATGAAATAAAGTTTCCAGGAGAAAATAATGATTTCCAAAAACAGAACAGTTACGCAAAATCAGCCACATGTCATACAACAAAACCCGCAAAGGAAGATACAGGAGTATGTCTTTTAAGGTAACATTTTGGCTAGATAATGTTAAGTTTAAAATATGTTAGATTTAACTTTGAAACGATGGTGTATTTACTGAGAAGACAAAACAGACAACATTCAGAAATTTCTGTATGAGTTTGGGCTTCTGACATGCTGATAATATTTTGAAGAGACTTCCTAATCGAGTGCTAGTCCTGTCAGGGTTTTGGCACGATGAGTTTGACGAGTTCGAGAAGAAATGCAACAATATTTATTAATGTTGAAAATAAAATTAATCTCTTTAAGCCCGCTGTCTTTAGACTGATTTACATGTTTAAACTGGAATTAGAGCTTCATAATTTCAAATGACTCGACTTAAGTTTTGCTTGACTTACAACAGGGACTTGACCTGAGTTACTTGAGTATTACCACGGTAAGTTGAGAGTGAGAGTGAGGGTGCGAATGAGGATACAGGTCAGAATTAAGCAGTGTAAGCATTCGCAGGTGGGACAGAGGAAGCTCTGATTTAGACGAGATTATTGCGAGAGAGCAGAGAGAGATCTGATTATTTCTGGTCTGTGGTGGCAGAGCGAAGCGACCACTTCCTCAAAAATGAGCGAGAGTGCAAAAGCCGCATTCTCACGAGGCCTGACATGACAAAACGAGAACATGCACACCATGTCCAAAAAGTGGTTCTGCCCTCTGCTGTCCCACAACAAAACCCATCATCACACGGTTTGAGACGTTTGGGATGGATCGGAACACCCTAACATCTGCCTAACAGCACCCTAATGGATGCCTAAAATCTGATTCCTACAGCATCACTGATCAACTATGGTGTAGCTCCTACACCACCCAAACCATTACATCACCAATCCAGATCTCCAGAGCACACCCATAAGCTCCAAAGAAGAGAAAATGTAATGGTTTTCATCCTGATGTTTCTTAAACCGTTCCTGAATAATGAGAGCTGTTCTTACGAAGCTCCTGGAAATTGGAACGAGGGTTTAACCCTTAATCCAGCTCATGATTCCCATCAGATGGTAGCGTTATGGATCCTGCAGCATACATAACGGGTGCACTGATGGTCAGAGGCACACAGAAATCCAGCCAGATGTTTAAATCAGATCTGCATGTTTCATATCCAGACTGGATCTGGAGATACTTTCGTCCAGAGTACTAAGAGAGCAGAACCTGAACAATATCAGGAACTGAAACACAGAACACCTCACCAGAGGTGAGATACGAACCAGAGAGGTTCTCACTGATCCTGACTTGTGTTTAAATTTCCAAGTGAAGCTTCCTCTTTCATGAGCTGTTTTCACTATTTAGTCCACCGTCTGTGTTTTGTATTAATTAGCAGTGTATATTAATTCATTTGCAGACATCTTATTAGTGTCGCATATTGTCGATATAAACAAAATTATTAGGGCTGCACCTATATGGAATTTCTTGGGCCGATACCAATGTTAAAAATCGATAATTTAACCTTTCTGCATAAAAAAACAAAACGCTCATATTATAATCCATATTTGCACCGCTGTTAAAACTAGATCAATTAATTCATTTCAGCCATAAAATAAAATAATAATAAGCAATAAAACATAAATCAGACATGACGATTCTTGTAAACATAAGCTGCAGTTCACTCAAAGGGTCTCGTTCCATTTTATTTTCTAACCTTCCTTTAAAAAGATAAGAATCTTTTTTTTTTCCTTGAATTGATACAGGCAGCAACAAGAATAATTAAGCTTATAAGAAAGATTAAGATTGAGAAGCTACAAGAAAGAAAAGAACAGTATACAGAACTATACAGTCAGAAACATAAACTAAAGAACTAAAGAAATTTAGTTTGAAGAATAACATACAAAAGAAAAAACAAAGAAATATTAATATATAAATATATAATAAATATGGATTATAGTATCAGTGAATTCTAATATACTAATATAGGAATTCTGCTGATAGTTGAAAAAAATCCATATATCGGCAAATAATATATCGTCCGCTGATATATCACGCATCACTGGGATCATTTGTTCACTTTAATCTGGTTGACTTACAAACAAAAAACAACATCTGCAAACGAATCTCACAAGTGGTGGTGATAACACTGCAAAATACAAAACATCAAATTTAATAACGCACCTCCAAAAGAACCACAACCTTAAAGGGGTGCAGTCGAACAAACCAAAAGAAGCAGGAGATGAGACAACGAAACAGGTAACGTTGTAGGACCGGTGTAAATGTTGACAGCAAATTTTAATTTAGTTTTAGTTATAGTCTTTTGACTAAAATGTAATTTAGTTTTAGTCATAATTTCTAGTTTTTGTTTTTAGTATTAATCTAGTTTTCATCAACTAATTATAATAACATTATATTCGACTAACTCTACAGTAGCTTTAGTTGACTAAAATATGAAATGTAAATGTTGTAATAAATGTTGCGTAAATGCTTTTTTAACATTTCCCTTTTAAGATGAAACATCTACATGCATGTATTGTTAATAAAAGCATACAGTAAACTGGTTATTGCTCAAAATTTCCACCACAGATCTGCTTCTCACTCGGTGTGGCCACTCAGCAGATATTCTAGAATAGAATCCAGTTGGCATGGATGATAAATTATAAGATCTAATTAAGATACAAGCTCAGGTCTGTATGCATGCATTATAATAACTGTTCCCAGTAAAGTGGTCACCAAACTCATCATTTCCATCAAAGATCTGCTTCAAACTTATGACCTTTATTAAACATATAAGATGGGATATATGTGCACGCTCTATTTGCGTTTATTCATAATAACAGTATAAAACGGAGTTATGTTACCCGAATACTCCTTAAACATAATATGAACACCTTTCAGACAAAGTTAAAATATTTCCATGTCGTGACTTGAAAGCATATTTTAATCCCTACTTTATTTGCATTTAGGAGCGGATAGCTTGTGCTCAGTTTCAGGATGGCATGCCTGCAGATGCCGTTTAAGCCGTTTTTACCGCAGATGGCGCCCACACGGTTTACAAAGACTCTTGTTTTCCTTGATATCAAATGAGAAATGTGGCCATATATCGACTCTCCTCTTTCTCCAGGGTGCTGACATTGTCAAGCTAGTCCGGGTCAGATCAAACGTCTGCGTCTTACTGCATTACTGATTGGATCGCGACCCGACTCATCCCGCCTTCCACACATACTCAAGTTATGATTGGATCTTTTCCTAACTTGTCAGATCTGATTGGATGTCATCTCTGCCAAACATTTTCGTCTCGATTTTATCCGTTGACAAAAGTTTCCATTCATTTCATCTTAGGTTTTGTCGTTTTTCATTCATTTTATTTAGTCATCGTCTCGTTTTAGTTAGAAAACAAGGGTCGGCATCGTGAAAGCGGCACAAATAACTGAGAAAATCCAGGAATTTTTCTGGATGCCCAGCGCGTGTCGACGGTCGTTGGTGAAGGCTGCCATTGCCCGCTTGAACACCTGGAACCAATGTACAATTGAAAATATTTCTTCAAGACCGCTCAAGTAACGAGCTTCACGACAGACACCTGGAGCCCAGAGGTGAGATTTAGCCTCACAGTGCGACGCTGCAAACTCAAAACCTTCAGTCGCAATTTACCTTCACTGCTTATACTCCACCACGCTTTCAAATTCGTTTATGCTCAGGTTCAGCTGCTGGAGTTTATTTTGAGTTAGCGTTTGCACTAAATGTTTAAAAATAAGACTGATTATAGTTTGTGTGTTTGACAAAGTTAAATTGGTTCTTGAGGATACACTTTATTTTAATATACAGGTATTCCCTGATTATGATGAGAATAAATCCATCGTAAGTTGAATTTATCATTGAATAAATCGAGTTTCGGATATAATGTATATATCACAGCATAGGCTACAATTGAGGCGTTTAAAACAAGACTTTTCATTACTACATTTCCCAGCATTCATCACTCCCGCCACATGACTCCCTATGTCACGCACTGCCGATTTCCTCATCTGAGTGAGGGAGGTATCCGCCGAATGATCAGTGTGATGTGATGGATTAAGTCGACCCTGATCGTACACTGTAACTTACATTTCAGCTGTTCAGCGGAAAGCTTAAGATGGATATACAAAGCCACGTGTAGGCTTGAAGGCCAATCCAGACTGGTCAAGAAAAAGTTGCCCAAACCTTTCCAAGAGAATCAAATCCTCAGAACAGCTTCAGTCCTCATTAATCCACGTTCTCAAACGAGTGTATTCAGAAAAGAATTAAAGCTACTCTGGACATAACCGGTGGCCCCGGATGGTGACTTGACAGATAAATAAGATGGAGATCTGTTTAACGATTCACAAATCCATATCAGATCTTCAGAAGAGTCTTATAACCAGAAGATCTCTCCCACCATTTGGTACCAGGTCCAAAGGGCAGCCCAATGAAGAGTGGTTATTTTTTCGGATAGGGTCTTTACATTGTATAAATGGATCTCCACCTGGAGAACGTTCCAAAAAAGGCTAACGCCTTTAATCCTTCTCAGAATGTTCTCATAGAAGTTCTCTGAAGGATAAAGAAGATCTCCTTTAACATTCTGGAATCCATATCAGAGCTAAATATAGCCCCGTGCCTCCTCCTGCTAGAGCTGTTCCAGCCAGGCAGGCCGAGACCCCAGAGCGGACCCAGGATCCGCTGAACAGATTATATCTCACAGTTGGCTTGGGAATGTCTGGGAATCCCCCAGGAGGAGCTGAAATCTTTGACCCTCTCAGTCTCTTACCAGGAAAAGCAGATGGTAAGAAATCAAGTGCAGATTACGGAGGATCTACAAAACCAAACTGGAAGACCAATCCAGACTTCATTTGGTACCAGATTTAACCAAAGAACTTCTGGTTATTCGTGGAAACAGTGACTTCCACCAATATCAGCATCTCCATCTACATCTGGAGAACATTCCATAAGGATTAAAGCTGTTTTAGGTCAGTGGTAACCTGAGCTTTAATCCTCACTGGTATGTCCTCAGTCCTGTCTTTTTTTAGGAAACGATTTACTTTAAGATTCCAGAATCTGTATCAGTTCTTTGGAACATCCTTCCCTTACAGCAGCTCTATTTATAGTTCACAGGTCACGTTCTGCAAAACTAAAGAAGTAAAGACCGATATCCAGACTGTTCTTAATCCTTAAATTATAACCAGACGATCTCAACCACTGTTTGGTATCAGCAATCAACCCAAAAACACTTGTTATCACCACTGAACAAAAAACGTTCTCCATTGTTCCTACATCCGGAGAACATTCCAGGAAAGACTGATGCCGTTCTGGAGATGAATGGAGGTGCTTGCTTTAACCCTTCATGGAATACTCTCCTACAAATCCTCAAAGGTGGAAGTTGGAGTTTCTTCAAGAATATTTTTGAAGGACCAAGAAGGTGGAGATCTATTTTACGGCTCCAGAATCCACATCAGATCTTCTGAAGACCCTATCCAGCTCTAAACCTTCTTGGAAGCGGTTATGAATGGTCTGGGTGGACAAGGAGCTTATTTTAAAAGTTCTTTGAAGGACAGAGAAGGTGAGATCTACTTTAACGTTCGAGAATCCATATCAGGTCTAAAACAACATCAGTAAATCATCTAGTTATGGTCTAGATCCCCATCTTCAGAGAGCAAACTGACATTCAACCCAAAGCACGCTGGTTATTAACGGAAAGTGTCCTGAGGTTTTATGCATGGACCTCCAACATTATCAGAACCTTCAACACTGAGCAATAGAAAAAGTAATCGGGTCTGTTTAATGTTCTCCATTGTTCCTACATCCGGAGAACATTCCAGGAAAGACTGATGCCGTTCTGGAGATGAATGGAGGTGCTGGCTTTAACCCTTCATGGAATTCTCTCCTACAAATCCTCAAAGGTGGATGTTGGAGGTTCTTCAAGAATATTTTTGAAGGACAAAGAAGGTGGAGATCTATTTTAAGGCTCTAGAATCCATATCAGAATATCTGAAGACCCTAACCAAGCTTCTTGGAAGCGGTGCTGAATGGTCTGGCTGGAGGTTGGAGCTTCTTTAAAAATTCTTTAAAGGATAAAGAAGGTCGAGATTTACTTTAACGTTATAGAATCCATATCAGGTCTAGAACAGCATAAATAAATCATCTATTTACAGCCAACAAGTTACAGTAGATGTACAAAACTGGTCTAGATCCCCAAATTATAAACAGAAGATCTCAACCACCACCTGGTACCAGCCTTCAGAAAGCAAACACTTTTAAGAAGTTTTAAAACGTTTTAAGAGGACCAAAACTGGTTAACAACAAACAGAGTAGCATGAAGCATACGGATGGACCTCCTCCACCATCATCACCACCACGGCATTCCAAGAAGGATTAAGCTGAGAACTTTGAGAAAGCTCCGAGCTTTTAATCCTGCCAGGAATGTTTTCATACAAGTCCTGAACGGTTTTGTTGGAGAAGAAAATCCAGATCTTGAGGATCTTGGGATCTGCTGCACGATCCAGCACAAACTTAACATAAAGCTTCAATGATGTTTACATGCTAAGATTAAGGAGAAAGTGTGAAACAAAACCTGTCTTAAATTCTGATCCTGGAATGTGGAACATCTGCAGGCGGCACCTGCTATTGTGGAGAAACCTCTTTTGTTGATGTTGGTGTTTTACGACCATGCAAAGCAGCCGCCAGTCCTAACGACGTTCCTAACCATGTGGAACCCTAGTGAATTATCACAGGCTAATGATTTACCCATGGATGGATGTTTGGGAATTTTTGGAGGAATGAATGATCGTGACAAGTTCACTATCTTCTCTTCAGGATCTAAAGCCTGATGAGGTCTGGCCCTGGTTCAGGTTTTTTCAGCAGAAAGTCCAGATTTGCATAAAGGCAGGTGGTGACAGAGGAGGACAGAGGCGCTGCAGCAGAACTGGATGTTCAAACTCGATCTGCAGGTCAGCACAGGGAAGTTACGCTGACGAGACAAAAACACCAAATCCAGATCCACCACAGGGAACGTCCTAGAACGTTCCGAGTCTAATCGTGGAGCTCCTCAGAATAAAATCCGCATTCAAGGAGTTTTTACGAAAAAGCTTCAAACAATCAGAGGAGGAACAGCCTTCGGGTTTCGGGGTGGAGATTCAGTAACGTCCACCAGCATGAATTTTAAACACTGTCGCAGAGAGAGCTGAGCGTCAGCAGCTTCTAGTGACCACACTTACTGCAGCAACACACACACACGCACACACACACACACACACACACACACACACACACACACACACAGAGCATCCTAAAAACAGGAATAAAACTACACAAACGAATCTGAAAACAGCAAAGCCACCAGCGGCTCAGATTAGGCCCAGTTGCCAGTTGGACACTTCAGGATCCACTAAAATGTAAAAGTTAAAATGTTTTACTAAAAATTAAATATGTCTTACAACCATAAGTAATACTAAATGCAAAAACACAATGTCAAAACAAAGCAGGAACTTTGGAAGTGATGCAAACATTAACACTAAGACACCTCAAATCCTTAAAGACAAACATTAAAACTTTCAAACTCTTAAAAAACACAAAAACACAACACAGGCATGATGTAAAGTGGGGTGACCCTGGTAAGGTCCTCAAATGGAACAGAACCAACACAATAAGTCCCCAAAAGTGGCCAGACTCAGGTCCCCAGCCCTGGTGAAACAGGAGGTAACCCGGTGAATCCACACAAAAACTGCAGAGACGGAACCACGTGGGCTTTAACAGCATCAGTAACTGAAACTGCACTGAGCCTCTCCTGTTCGAAAAATATTCCAGAATTTTTTTAAACAAGTGAAATATAACTTAAGAGTAGCTTATGAACACAGCAAGGATGTAGAGCATAATAAAACATAACAAAAGCGTAACAAAAATAACTAACTTTAAATTAAAACTGATTACATTTTCCAGAAATACTCTAGAATATTTTAAAAACAAGCAGGCGTTATGCTAATAGTTATGCTAATAGCTAATAAGTTCAGAGTAGCTCAAGAACATAGCAAAAGAACAAGAATGTATGAAGAATATAACCAGAACACAACAAAAACAAAACAAAAAGCATCAAATATAATTAACTTTAAATTAAAACTGAATAAAGTGTCCCAAAAATAAAACCATAAGTTTTTAAAAACAAGTAGGCTTTATGTTAAAAAGTAAGAGCACAGCAAGAATGTAATAAAGCCACAACAAAAATGTAACAAGAGTACACCTTAGCGTAACAAAAATGACTTACTTTAAATTAAACTGGTTAATTAAAACTAATAATCTCCAAAAATAAAACTAGTTTTTAAAAACAAGTACTAGTCGTGTTAAAAAGTTAAGAGTATATGAAAAAACATGTCAAAGCGCATCAAAATTAACTAAGTTTATATTAAAACTACAAGAACAAAACCAGCTTTTAAAAACAAGTATGCTTTATGTGAAGAGTAGCTCAAGAACATGAATGTATCAAGAATATAACCAAACACAACAAAACATAACAAAAAGCATCAAATATAACTAACTTTAAACTAAAACTGAATAAAGTGTCTCAAAAATAAAACCATAGGTTTTATGTTAATTAGGTAAGAGCACCTTAAGAACATAAGGAAGAACTACTTAAGCAAGAATGTAACAAAAGCTGAAACAATAATATAAACAGTACACAAAAAAAGACAAAAAGGTATCAAAAATAACTGACTTTATTTAGGAGTTATGTTAATAAGTTAAGAGCAACTTAAAAACGTTGCAAGAACGTAATAAAAGCTGCAACAAGAAAGGAACAATAATATAACCAGAGCATAACAAAACATAACAAAAGCATAACAAAAATAACTAATTTTAAATTAAAACTTATTCAAAAATAGTCAAAAAAGTATGAAACGTGAAACTTCTTACTGAGAAACAAAAATGGAACCAAAAATAACTTTTACAGAACGTTCAAATCCTCAAAAATCATTAAATCTTTTCAAAAGCTCCATAACAAGTGCACTCAGAGATTTATAAGCAACTTGTTAGATATGATATTTAAAACTTTGTACTATGTCATGCTAACTGCTATCAAGAAAACAGGAACCAGAACAATCTTCATAAAAATTCATAAAAACAGCACAGAAAGTTAAGAAAGGTCATCGAGGTCACAAATTTGTCTGCTAATACTTAAAAATTATTTCCAATATTGGAAAAATGTTTCAAAACAAAAACAGAAACTGCTCATTAGACATGTAAGTCACAATACTTTATGCTAACATTGATGTTAACACTTTAAAACTATCCTGAGAACCCAACAAAAGCAACAAAACAATCAAGAAACAAAGCTCTGGGATCTTTAAATTTCACAAAAACAAACTAAGAAGTACTTTCAGAGACATAAAACCTTCTAAATGCTGTAACATCCCACCAAATATGAAACATGTACACAAGAACATAAGAAACAAAACAATAAAATAATAACCTCATAAACAATTCCAAAACACAAGAAGCTTCAGAAATGTTTTCACTAGACGTAAAGATACAAAAATATATCCGACCATTAACGCTAACACCTTCATCCTGACAACGTAACAATAAGGGAATTCATTTCAAGTAAAAACAACTTTTTAAGATGTACAGCCTTCATCAAAAACTCAAAGAATGAGCACAAACCTGCTAATGTGCATGCTAATACAATACAGCTAGCCTGGGCTTAACTTAAAAATTCGAAAAGTGTTAAAATTTAAAATTATCCCGAGAACAAAAATAGAACTCTCTTCAAAAACCAACTGCAGAACGTTCAAATCTCCCAAAACACAAAAAAGAAAAACAGAACCAAAACAACGTCACAATAACGTACGCTAACGTATCCTATGAACAAAACAAGAACTTCAACAAATAAATAAATAAATCAGATCTGTCAGGAAATTTAGGTAAATGCCTTAGAAGTAATCCAAGAATCCAAGATGATCAAAAAACAATTCTGAGGATCATTTTAAAAACAGTCCTTAAATTATCTGATAAGTTTTATTTTTTAATGCTAACAACTATCAAAACTGGCCAGAGAACGGAACTCAAAAGAGGCACAAAACCAGACAAAAAGTTCAAATCTTCCAAAACACCAGACAAATACAGGTCACAATAATTGAGGCTAAAACTTTTCGATGAGCCGCAGAACCCAAACGGAGCATCAGCCAAGAACCAAAGCCTTTAAATCTGCACAAAAGCTGTGTACGAAGAACGGCGAGAGATTTAAAGCCTCCATAACTTTCCTCAAAAATAACTGAAAGGTTCTGAAACTGAAGCAGAAACTTTGGGAAGTTCTGGTCAGGCGTCTGAAGGACACAAGAGGAGGAACGTTAGCATGAAGCTGCGTTAATGTTCGGGACTCGGTCTGACCTTCTGTTTGTTAACACAGGAGCCCGAATCCAGAGCTTAAGATCCAGAGCGTCTAATAATAATAATAATAATAATAATAATAATAACAACAACAAGTAGCATAATAAAAATAATAATAATAATAATAATAATAATACTAAAATGAGAGCACTGTGATCTGCTACACGACGGCCAGAGAAGAAATAGAGCAGAGAGAGAGAGAAACGTCAGGAGGAATCCTGAGAAGAGAAGAACGATCAGGAGGAGCGATGAGGAGAAGAAAAGTGGACCTTTGTTCTCCTCTCACTCCTCCTTCCTTCCTTTCTTCCTCCAGCGAGCCTCCATTTTTTACCTGATGGAGGAACGTCCGAGAAAAACCAGAAGCTCTCAGAGGAACCGCCAGAGGAACCGAGCTGCTCTCACATCTATGTCCAGAGAGAGGCTCATAAATCCATGGTTCTCCGTCAAGCTTGGCGAGGAGGAACATTGGCTTTTTGTACTCAGCGTGT
>JAJAGP010000825.1:49604-114604 GCA_025084515.1 Ancistrus triradiatus | reverse complement strand
TTCTGATCTAATGTAAAAAGTGTAACTTCTAACCTCCAATCAATGAAACAGTATACAGAATTATTTTATGAACTTATAATGTTGCTGTTAAAATATAAACATACTTTAATCACTACAGATAAACCAGAAAAAGAGAGAGGATAATGTAAGAATTCAGATTATACAGCAGAAAATCAAATTAAAACCGTGATTTCTTTTCTTTTGTAAGTGCAGGCAGGTCTCCTTCAGTCACACCCAACTATTTATACATAACCAATAAAAATCAGTTCTGCTAAAGTGAAAGTGAAAGTTTATTCACGTTCAGTCTAACAAACAGAACAAAGGAATGGAGTAGATCTGAGCTGATCCACCATCAGGAGATTTTAGAAAGATAAACTGATTTTATAATGAGATAAAGATGCATTAAGCTCCAGAACTGTTTATACCTGATCAGGATGAGCAACCCCAAATCAAAAAAGATGGAATGGTATGAAAAATGCAGATTTAAAAACTCTGCAGTATTTCTTACATTTATTTTGGCTTTTATTTCATAATCAGAATCATTTATTCGAGTACAAGTACAAGAAGTACAAGGAGTTTCTCTTGGTGCAGGTGTCAACATAGAGTTAAATGAAATCTAAACATAGAAATTAGATCTAATTTTTTAAAAATTATACAAATATTTTAAAAAGACAATATGAACCCAAAATATTTCATGTTTTATGTGATAAACATCCATTCCTGCATTTCAGACCTGTAACACATTCCAAAAGAAATGTAGGAATGGGGGCAATTTAGAGCTGGCAATGAGATAAAAACTAAATAATGATGTGATTTCAAACAGTAAACAGTAAACAGTCCACGAAAAGCTGAGTCTTTGAGGAGTAAAGATGATCAGAGGATCTCCAGTTTATCAACCAATGTGTAAGAAATGTTTAAAAATAATGTTCCTCAAAGAAAGATTGGAAGGGATTTATATATTTCTCCCTCTATAGAGCATAATATCATTAAATGATTCATGAAACTGTAGAGGCGTGAGTTCCATGTTACATTCGCAAATACCACTTGAAACGTTACTGTGCTAAAAAAGAAGCCTTATGTTATAACGTCAGCTTCTCTGAGCTCGGAGGCATCTGGGATGGACCATCACCCAGTAGGAATGGGGATTGTGCTCAGACCCAACAGTATCACAGATCTTTTCAAGTCCAAACGCCCGGCTCTGTGATGGCATGGGGTCGAGTCAGGGCCCTGCAATAGCTTACTGAAATGTACAGAAATATGTGGGGTGCCCAAACATCAGTGACATAACTACATTACTATGGACTGATCACTGCCTCCTTAAAATGTTACGTGATTCGATTGTGTGCATTAAAATGTGAACATGTTTTATATGCAACTGTTCCAGTGTAACTACTTTCATGTAGAAAATCAGCACAATAAAAACTTTTGCATGCGGCTGAATATAAAATAAAAAAAAACTTCATTTATTCAGGAATAAAGAGTTCTTTTATTTAGCCGTCTGATGTAAAACACGTCTGTACTCTGAATATCGATCAGTCCAGGTCGCGTCTTCTTTTCTCTTCAGTTCCGTTGATGGAATAAATAAAAAATGGACATAAAAGAAAAAACACACAGACACACACACAGACACACACACACACACACACACAAAGCTGAGGCACAAATCACAAATAAATGACCCGAGGAGCAAAAAGAGATTCCCGCTGTGTAATTTGAATGCAATTTCACTCAGGCTTTGAGTCGGAGCGATTTACCTTCCACCTGATTTACCTCGACAATCAGAGAGAAACGTTTGTGTAAAAGCATTTCAGCCGTCTGTCTGCTCAACAACCCAACCACACAACAAACGCTCCTGCCTTCAACAACACACATTCAACTCGACAATAACACATTAACACAAACCTGTACAAAACGTACACTCATCACAACACAACGCACACAGCCTGAGCTTCAGAATAATCACAGGATAAAGTTCTGGATCTTAGGTGGCGCAAGACAATGAGTCCAAAGAAATAAAGAAAAAAAGAAAGAAAGACAGACAGGAAGAAAGAAAGAAAGAAAGAAAGAAAGAAAGACAGAAAGAAACATCTCTTTACGTGTATTTCTCTTTAAATGGAGAAGTGATTAAGAAAGAAAGAAAGAAAGAAAAATCTGCAACCTCAAACTGGAACAGTGGAACCAATGGAAGCTCGGTGAGAGGTTACTCTTTATGTCTGTTATGTGTACTCTTTACGTGTATTTCTCTTTAAATGGACAAGTGATTAATAAAATAGAATTTAATGATACAATAAACATAAACTAGTTTCAAATGACATAAATCATTGGTGTATGGCTGCACCAATTATGTTTTTATTTATGAATAGTCTTTTTGTGTCGCCACTGAGCTAGAACTTCAGCAGAGGCACTGCCCGAGCTGACCCAGCACTAATCATATAGTTATTATAATTACTATAATAACTCATCATGGGTTATACCTCCGAAACAAAAAAGGAGTTAAAAAGAATGTTTTTTGAAAAGCCCAGAAGTTGGTGTAAGAAGAGCGAGTCAAATACAACAGCAAACTGAAACGATGACTCACAAAAGTGCTGTAGCAATTTAGAACCTTAAACAAACACGCGTTAGACGAAGTGAAGGTGTTTGTATGGAACATGCCGAAAGTTAGTTATGACATATAGGGAATGAGTAATTAAGTTTTTAAACATCCTGATAGGATTCAATATTCATCTATGCATTCTTAAAATTTATGTTCAAAGAAAATGGAAGCAAATAAATTCAGTAGGGATACTAATAATGAGTTATATTTGGGAGGTGTTGATAGACCTCAGCCTTAGTTTGTTGGATATTATAATAATTATACCACAGTTCTGTTATTTCCATTTATTGTTAGATTTTAAGATGAAGAGGACAGAAATAATCGATTTGTTTTTCAGCATTGTTTGAGGTAAGATGGTTCCATTCTGTGGTTCCCCGCTGCTAAATCATCATCATCACCACCAGACTATGGGCTCCAGTCCTAACAGAGGAACAGAATCTAACTGTTTGTTATACAGAAAATAAAGACACATATATTGATTGTTAAGCTTTAATATATATATAAAAAAAAACATTTCCATTCAGTAAATAAAATGTTTCTGATTTTTAAGGCAGGCTGTTACTAAGATCCACTATTCTACCAGCAGAAGCCAATCAGCGTGAGATCCCGGTGTTAGAACCAAAGCACAGGATCAGCGTTATCATTTACATTCCTCCATTAGTGATTCTAAAATAGTTAGGTGAAGCTAGAGCAAGAAACAAACAAACAAACAAACAAAGCAAGAAAGACAGAAAGTTGAAAGAGAATACTGAGAAAGAAAGAAAGAAAGAAAGAAAGAAAGAAGGAAAAAGAAAAATAAAGAAAGAAAAATAGAAAAAAGAAAAATAAAAAGAAAGAAAGAAAGGAAAATACAAAAATGAAAGAAAGAAAAAAAGAAAAGAAAGAAAGATCCATACCAGTCTGACTGTATAAATGTCTTTATCTGAAGCTGTCAGAAATGTTAGAGTCGGAGTTCTAGATCATCAGCAGCTCGGTCGGGTTAATCAGAGCCGGGCTTAACAGATCCATGAATGAAGCTCTGATCAGCCGGGGATGGTGTTTAATGAGAGACGCCGAGTTTAAGACCAGCAAACGCCGTGAAGGAAATCAGAAAGAAGGAGCTGCTGATGCTGTATAACTCTCCCGTAACATTTCTGACTGATCCATCAAACCCAACCCTGAAGCTGCACGATTTTTGTCGTGACTATTTCATCTAATGATCTGATTGCATTTTAATTTATGACCTTTGACTTTAATTCTGCAGCCAAATGTTAAGGACAGAGGTGGATCCAGGATTTAAAATAATATAAAAATGAGGATTTTGTAATTGAAGGCAGTAATGATGTGACTCTGCTCTGCTGTGACTAAATAAATCCTACTGCTAATAAAAACAGCTCCAGAAGCTTTGGCGTTTTCTTGACATTCCCGTCTCAGCTGCTCCCCGTGTTAAATTTCACATTTGTCAGTAAACAGGGTCGTCGGTGAGGCTGCTCATCTCATCTCATCATCTCAGGACGACGTTACAGTGCCAGTCAAACGTCTGAAGAAGCGAAGCCATTTCATTCAGCCTGAATGGTGGTGCTGATGTGGGTCACGCTCCGCTGCAGGAAAAGAGATGGACCCGTGTAATAGAGGGATTTTAAAGAAGAGGAGGTCACGTGTAAACATCTCCATCCCTCAAACACCGGCTTATATCTGCATCAGACCCCCAGATATCATGTAAAAAACACAACATTCTTATTTTATAATGATATTATTCTCATTCTCTTACTGACTGGAACATCCAGTGTGATTGGAACCTTTATTTATAACGTTATAACAAGAGCAGGAATCTCTATACAGTCTCAACTAGAACCTTTATTCATAACGTTATATCACAGATTTCATGCTGCATAAAACTACATGAAACCAGCCCACAACTACAGTGCCTCTTCTGTTGTTCTTTTTTTCTATCATTCTGTTTCTTTTCCTTTGTTTTTTCTTTCTTTTTTTCTTTTGTTCATTCTTTCTTTCTTGTTTTCTTTCTTTCCCTCTTTCTTTCTTTTTACTTTCACGGTTGTAATAAGTACTTTCCAACATGGTCATCATTTTTTTTACTGTAAGGATTCCAGTCGCACCAGCTCCCTCAGCCAGCAGGGGAGGCAGAGACACAGTCAGGAACTCAGTTTCCCACAATCCTTCCAGCTGGACATTATTTAAGCGTCCCAAACGCCGGGTCACATCGCTGTGTCGTTAATGGGTGTGTAAAAGAAAATTAAAGAATGAAAAATGTTCATCGCTGGAACATGCAAACTCTACACAGGCTGCGGCCGACCCAGGACACGAACCCGAGTCAGTGGAGCCGCACCCCTCACGGCACCATCAACACGTACGCATTTACCAAACTGCTGCTGCACTGGGGAAAGCGATCCTGCTTCTTATCCAATCAGAACCTGGGACTTACACAATATAAACAGGATTCTGCTTCAGGTTTAAATTTATTAATACAGCAGATATCAGGAAGGAGGAGCTGCAATGTAGATGAGCAACAAATCACAAGTAAGCACAAGACAAGGTACTAAAATAAAAGTGAAAACAAAACATAAAACATAACACAGGATGTTAATGTTAACACTTTCAGTCCAGACTGCTTTCTCCTTTCTTCCTTGTTTTTCAGAAGGCGGTACCCTGGATGGATTTGAATATGAATGAGGGTCTGTATGGGGCACCGGGGGGGACAGAGGAGAGCAGGTGGACGATCGAGAGAGAGAGAGAGACAGAGAGAGACAGAGAGAGACAGAGAGAGAGATGGAAAGCAGGCTGGAAATGAGTCTGTATTGGGGTTTAGTTTTTCACCTGCTCATCATTGCTCTGAAGGACCGAGTCATGACAAGAGAAAAGAAGAAGCAGAGCTAACTCGGTCATCAATTATTAATTTTAATCTCAGCTCTATCGCTTCATCCTTGAACAAATCACAAAAAGAAGTCTGTCTAATCAGTTTGGGCTTCCTTAATAATCCATCCAAAAACAAAAGACCTAAAATAGAGTTAAAAGAGAAATAATAAAAAGCCTTAATTCATTCAATAACCTTCAATCTGCTCATCCCTCATCCTTCCATACTCAACCACAAAAAAGAGAAAGAACGAAAGGTGGCACAAATAAAGAAAACACGAAGGGTGAAGGACGTTTGGATCCCACCCTTTGGTTTTCCGTCTCAACACAAAAGTGAAAAAAAAACCAAGAAGGAGATCGATGACAAAAGCAGCGCAGATCAAAGGGAGGAATGAAAATAAAGAAGAGCGAGATGGAAGAAGGAACGAGGAGATGAGGAGACAGCAGGAGCATGAAGACGAAGGACGGGATTGTTATTCGTCCTTCATCCTGCTGCTCTCATCAAACCTCCATCCTAAAAACCAAAAATAAGCAATGAGGATGAAGGGTTTAAAGAAGAGCCGACGCCGGTCGTCCGTTTATCTGGTAACCTTGCATCTGCTCGCCCTTCATCCCTCGATTCATTACTCAAAAGAAGGAAATAATAAAAACGTGCAGGCGATGAAGGATGAAGGACGTCAGGACCATGCCAAAGAAGATCGATTTAAAAAAGCACAGAGGATCAAAGAGCAAAAGAGGAAGAGGAAAAAATTAAAAACAGGACGTTTATCCGACGTTTATCTTTCAACCTGCTGATTTCCAAAAAAGAGAAAGAAATAAAGAAGGAAAAGAGATGGCGAGCAGGGTGACACTGTCATTAATTCATCCTCTAGCCCCCCATCTGCTCACCCTTCAACCCTCCGTTCTCCAGAAACAAAACAAACAAAAAGGATGGGGATCATGGGGATCATGCATTTGTGTCTGCATCGAACATCAAGGCCAAAAACAAAAAGAAGATTGATTAAAAAACAAAGCAGCAGGATCAACGAGAGGACTGAAAATAAGGAAAAATGAAAGAAAGAAAGAAAGAAAGAAAGAGAAAAAGAAAGAGAAAAAGAGCAGGAGGCCAAATGTCAGAGTCACTTCTTCAGCTCTCCACCTGCTCATGTTAACCATCATTCCTCCATCTCCCAAAAAAAGAGGAGATAAGAAAGGAAAAGGAGAATAAAGAAAATCAGGGGGCGGCTAAGGGGGAATGCAAATCTCATCGACCAGCCACAGATTAGAGTTTTCTTTCTGTTTGATATTCATATATTTGCAAGGTGACTCACTACAGACAGAGAGGGGGGGGGGGCGGGTGAGAGAGAGAGAGAGAGAGAGAGAGAGAGAGAGAGAGACACTGATGAGACACTGCAGGTTTGATTTAATCAATTTTACTGTCAGAAAAAATAAAACTACAGAAGCTTTTAGTCACCAAAGCAAATCTCTCTCCCTGTATGGTGTGTGTGCGTGTGTGTTGTTATTAAGCCACACTGTAGTTATCAGTATTGATTTTATTTTTGAATTCTGAGTATATAACATCAGAAATTTCTAACAGCTTAATCCAAACTGAGGCCTAATCGGAGGCACAGGACACAAGGCAGGTACAAATCAACCAAGGAACCAGAGCATGTGACAGAAAAACCACGCTGACACAGGGAGAACATACAAACTCAACACCGTGTCACTCTGAGAACTTCACAAGTTTTGAAAAAGAACACTCGACTATTAACCCCGTCCTTCACACAGAGTCTGAAACTGACGGACCGAGACGCTGCATAAAATGTTTAATCGGAGCCTGTTCTAATTCCTGCGTGGTTAAAATCAGGCTGACCAATCAGAGGTCGGTCGCCAGGCAGAACAGCTCATCAGGAGCTTATAGGACGAGCAACAGGCTCCCTCTAAAAACATGGATATTAAAGAAAGATCTGGTGGAATAGAACTGAAAGGCTGGAGGATGATGGAGATAAAGCTCACAGGGACTGGATGGAAGCGTCTGATTATTTATCTAAGTGCATTCTGATCTGTTCATGATCACAAAAACACAAGTCAGATTTATTTCTATAGCGCTTTTTACAAAGGAGCATTGTCTCAAAGCAACTTTAGAATTTTAACAATGAAACTTTTACAATTTTAGATTATCTGTAACGGCGTGGGCCGGAAGGGAGGCAGGAGGCGAACGCAGGTGTAAAAGTAAAGGGGTGGTTTATTAACAACAAAGGCAAACACAGCGAACAGAAACGGGCGAGGAGCGAAAACGGGTGGATAACATAAAGAGCCGGAGCCGGAAAACAGGTGGTAAACGAAACATACACGGAAATAGGAAAACGGCACGATTCCCTGGAGGACGCGGTTGCGTAGGGGAAGCAATAAGGCGGGCGAAGGCGCGTAGGGACGCAGGTGAGGGGAGGTTTGTGGTGTGGTGCGCGCGAACGTGGGGGACGTGACCGTGGGGGACATCAGGACATACATCAATTTAATCCGGGTGATGGTGAGGTGAGTGCGGCTTAAATGGAGTGTAGGTGTGATGAGGGAAATGAGGAACAGGTGCGTGTGATCGTGACGTGTGTAGGTGACGCTGGCGTGGTGGCCAGCGAGCGTGACAGAGCCCCCCCCCAAGGAGTCCGAGACGGAGCTAGGACTCCAGAAAGAGCTCTCCGGCCGCAGTCCTGCCTCGGGGGGTCTCCTCGCCGGACGGACCCTAGGAGGGGACCGCCAACAGTTGGGCGGCTGGAGGCGACGCATGAGAGCGGAGGCGACGCGGCGACGCTTGAGAGCGGAGTCGACGGCTGGAGGTAGACGAGCAGAGTCGACGAGGCGACGCCTGAGAGCAGAGTCGACGTGGCGGCGACGCTTGACAGCAGCGGCGAGGCGGCGACGCTTGACAGCAGCGGCGAGGCGGCGACGCTTGACAGCAGCGGCGAGGCGGCGACGCTTGACAGCAGCGGCGAGGCGGCGACGCTTGACAGCAGCGGCGAGGCGGCGACGCTTGACAGGAGAGGCGAGGCGGCCATGCTTGACAGCAGAGGCGAGGCGGCCATGCTTGACAGCAGAGGCGAGGCGGCCATGCCTGACAGGAGAGACGACGACCGGAGGCCGCTGGAGGGCGGAGACAACGACGTGTGGCCGCAGAGCGGAGTACGACGGGAGGCTGCCGAGCAGAGACGTGGACGACGTGAGGGCTGCCGAGCAGGGGAGACGCCCGTGTGGACGCAGTTGAGGCTTGCCGAGGGCAGGGTCGTGGACGCGTGTTGGGGCTGGAGGAGGGGGCAGAGCGACGGCGGGGGGATGTGGAGAGCAGAGGCGACGACTTGGGGTTCCGTGGGACGGGCAGTGGCCTTTGGGAGGCTCTGAAGAGACTTGGGCCTGTGGGAAGGCTCTGACAAGACTTGGGCCTGTGGGAAGGCTTCTGAGAGACTTGGGCCTGTGGGAAGGCTTCTGACGAGACTGGGCCTCTGTGGAAGGCTTCTGCGAAGACTTGGGCCTGTGGGAAGGCTTCTGACGAGACTGGGCCTGTGGGAAGGTTCTGACGAGACTTGGGCATGGTGGGAAGGATTCTGACGAGATTTGGCCTGTGGGGAAGGCTTCTGACGGACTTGGGCCTGTGGGAAGGATTCTGACGAGACTAGGCCTGTGGGTAAGGCTTCTTTCTGACGAGACTTGGGCCTTGTGGGAGGGGGCTTCTGACGAGGATTGGGCCCTCGTGAGGAAGGCTCTGACAGACTGGGCTGTGGGGAAGGATTCTGACGAGGACTTGGGACGTGGGAAGGTTCTGACGAGGACCTTGGGCCTGTGGGAAGGCTTTTTGACGAGGACTTGGGCCTTGTGGAAGGCTTCTGACGAGAATGGGCATGTGGGAAGGCTTCTGACGAGACTTGGACTGGGGAGGCTTCTGAGAGACTTGGGCCTTGTGGGAGGCTTCTGACGAGATTGGGGCTGCTGTGGGAAAGGCTTCTGACGGAGGAACTTGGGCCTTGTGGGAAGGCTTCTGACGAGACTTGGGCCTTTGGGAAGGCTTTGACGAGACTTGGGCCTTGGGAAGGCTTCTGACGGAGACTTCTTGGGCCTTTGGGAGGATCTGACGGGGGAGGACTTGGGCCTTTGGAAGGCCTTCTGACGAGACTTGGGCATTGGGGAAGGCTTCTGACGAGACTTGGGCCTTTGGGAAGGATTCTGACGAGAATTGGGCCCTTTGGGAAGGATTCTGACGAGACTTGGGCTTTGGAAGGCGTCTGACGAGAATTGGGCTTGGGAAGGCCTTCGGACGAGAATTGGGCCTTTGGGAAGGTTCGGACGAGGACTGGGCCTTTGGGAAGGGCTTCGGACGAGACTTGGGCCGTTGGGAAGGCCTCGGACGAGGGACTTGGGCCTTTTTGGAAGGCTTCGGGGACGAGGACTTGGGGGCCTTTGGGAAGGCTTCGGACGAGACTTGGGGCCTTGGGAAGGCTTCGGACGAGACCTGGGGGGCCTTTGGGGAAGCTTTCGGGACGAGACTTGGGCCTTTGGGAAGGATTATGACGAGAATGGGCCTCTGGAGGCTTCTGACGAGACTGAGGCCCTTTGGGAAGGCTTTCTGACGAGACTTGGGCCTTGGAAGGCTTTGGTGAGGATGGAGCCTTTAGAAAGGCTTCTGGTGAGGATTGGAGCCTTTTAGGAAAAGGCTTCTGGTGAGGATGGAGCCTTTAGAAAGGCTTCTGGTGAGGATGGATCCTTTATAGAAGGCCCTTAGGTGAGGATGGAGCCTTTAGAAAGGCTTCTGGTGAGGTGGGAGCCATTAGAAGGCTTCTGGTGTGGATGGAGCCTTTAGAAAGCTTCTGGTGCGGATGGAGCCTTTAGAAAGGGCTTCTGGTGAGGATGGAAGCCTTTAGAAAGGCTTCTGGGGAGGATGGAGCCTTTAGAAAGGCTTTCTTTTTCTGGTGAGGTGGAGCCTTTAGAAAGGCTTTCTGGTAAGGATGGAGCTTTTAGAAAGGGCTTATGGTGAGGATGGAGCCTTATAGAAAGGCTCTGGTGCCCTGGGGCAGCCACCGGAACTGGCAGACACCCTGGAGGCACCACCGGAACTCCAGATTTGTCCTTTGGGGCAGCCACCGGAACTGAGACCCCCCTGGCGGTAGCCAACGGGAAACTGCAGGGACAACCCTGGAGGCAGCCACCCGGAAACTGCAGAGCCCTGGGGGTGATGGTAGCCACCGGAAATGCAGACGCCCTGGAGGTAATAGCCACCGGAAAACTGCCAGAACACCCTGGAGGCTAGCCACCGAACTGCAGACACCCTGGAGGCAGGCCACCGGAAACTGCAGGGACAACCCTGGAGGGCAGCCACCGGAACTCCAGATGGTTCCTTGGGGCAGCCACGGAAACTGCAGACAACCTGGAGGCAGCCACGGAACTGCAGGACACCCCTGGAGGCAGGCACCGGAACCTGCAGACACCTGAGGCAGCCACCGGAACTGAGGACACCCCTGAGGCAGGCCACGGAACTGCAGACACCCGGAGGCGCCCACCGGAACTGCAGATGTCCTCCTGGGGGCAGCCCCTCGGCACAAACATACGGGGGGCGGGAGTGAGACACGAGCGGGGGGGTGATGTGACCGTACCGTTTGTGTCCCAAACGAAACGCAGTGCGGGGTGTCGGGAAAGCTGACTGAGCGGGTACCATGATCGAGAACTAGGGGTTCTGGAGGGTGTTTAAGCAAACTGGGATTACGAATGCCCAGGACGAAAGGATCGGGTAAAAAAACAAGAGCAAACTAAAAAACTGAATGTCGGGCAGGGGCAGTTCGCTTTGACGCCTGGTTTTAGGGCGGTCCGGCTGGTGGGAAGGGCTGGGGATCCGCACCTACCAAACCAGTGCCGAGCGGACAGGGCGAAATGGTTCTGCAGGGCGGGACCCCACAGCGTCGGGCTTCCCAGGAGGGAGCAAAAGCGAACTACTCAAGCTCCTCCAGGAAGGATAGGTCTACGGTGCCCATTCCGTGAGCATCGGCCAAGTGGGTGGCCCAAACCAGGGCTTCACCTCCAGGGGGAGAAAACAAAAAAGGAAACTTTCTCAAACTCTGACTCGAATGGTTAAAACTCCAAAAATAAGCCCCTGCACTTTACCACAAAGGCCAGCAGGGAGGCAGGGTAGACGTTAGAAAAGAAACGGCATGAGATCTGAGGAGCGAGAAAACGGTTAACCAAAGAACCCTTGCCGTCTCCAGGTAGTAGGCGGTATACTGGTAAACGGCGTGGGCCGGAAGGGTAGGGCAGGAGGCGACGCAGGGTGTAAAAGTAAAGGGGTGGTGTTATTAACAACAAAGGCAAACACAGCGAACAGAAACGGGCGAGGAGCGAAAACGGGTGGATAACATAAAGAGCCGGAGCCGGAAAACAGGTGGTAAACGAAACATACACGGAAATAGGAAAACGGCACGATACCTGGAAGGGACGCGGTGCGTAGGGACGCAATAGGCGGCGAGGCGCGTAGGGACGCGAGGTGAGGTGAGGTGTGGTGTGGTGCGGAACGTGGGGACGTGACCGATGTGGGACATCAGTGACATACATCAATAATCCGCGGTGATGGTGAGGTGAGTGCGGCTTAAAGGGAGTGTAGGTGTGATGAGGGAAATGAGGAACAGGTGCGTGTGATCGTGACGTGTGTTTGTGACGCTGGCGTGGTGGCCAGCGAGCGTGACATTATCTCCTAATATCTACGTTCAATCCCAAATTGAGCAAGCCTAGGGCGACAGTGGCAAGGAAAAACTCCCTAAGTGTTATGAGGAAGAAACCTTGGGAGGACCAAGACTCAAAAAGGGACCCGACCTCCTTAAGGGGCGTAGATGATAAATCTAAGACTGAAACTAAAGTCATGGAGTCATAGTTCAAATAAAATGTAAAATATGCACATCGGCATTAAGTCGTCCGATACACAGTCACTCTAGGAAAACAGGAAATGTAATTAGTTACTGATTAAGAGCACAGAGTCTATTAACAATCACTGATGCCATGTGTAGCATGAGACCCCGGCAGCATTAGCTGTAGCAGCATAGCTAGAAAGAGGAGAACTGGTAGGTAACACAGCCAAAAGGGATCACATGAGACATTGGCAACCCCACGGGAGGCAGAAGACAGCAACCCAACGTCTCTGATCACCATAAGACTCTTTGACTATGAACCCCCAGCTCTGCCCTTAGTCTATATTTTAAATTAATGATGTGAAAAAGACTTGGAGAAATATCCAACACATTAAGAGAAGGGAAACTAAAGAAAGGAAAAGATTTCAGAGACGGTTAGGGCTAGAACAAAAAAACCAAACGCACTCGGTGTGACGGTAACATTACATTAAAAATCATATCCATTTTTACGTGCAAAAAATCGTACTCGATGTGAAAACTGATGGTATAAAAATAAATATTACAATATAACATTATATGTTAAGAAAGGTTCAAACAAAAAGCAAGACTGATAGCAAAAACAAACTACAGGTCTAAAGGCACTGAGCCGCTGCCGTGTGATTGGCTGATTAGACATTTGCCTTAACGAGCAGTTCAACAGATGTACCTAATAAAGTGGCCGGCCAGTGTATATGACAGACTAGAGTACCTAGTGTTACATATCCCATAACCAAAAGTTCTTTCTTTTAGCTGTTAGTTCATTAATGAAGTAACTTTGCTGAACCTTAAGCAGATCTTTAGCAGGTTCTCTAGAGGACTGAGGGTCTCAGAGTGTGAGATTCTCGGACTGTTCCTTCTGCTTCATGGAGACAGCTGATGGAGATCAGTGACCTCAGCCATTGTTCAACCCAGACACACACACACACACAGGCTGGAGGCCACTGAAGGGGAGAATACATTAACGAAAGAGAAAGAGCCAGGACAAGACAGAAAGAGAGAGAGAGAGAGACAGAGAGAGAGAGAGAGAGAGACAGAGAGAGAGAGAGAGAGAGAGAGAGAGAGAGAGAGAGAGAGACTGTTTGTGTGGTTATGCGTGCGTGTGTGTGTGTGGGGGGGGTGTTGTGATGTTAAACCAGTGTATTGAGAGACAGACTCTCACATCATCCTACAGCTCATCAGTAACAGACGTGGTAATAGAGCAGAATGTTATGATTTAATAGAGACTCCACAGCTCTTAATTCTTCAGATCTGCCTTAATACACTGCAGAAAATGTTACTGTTTGGATTCCAATAAGCAAATAATTTGGTTATTGATTTGAGATTGGATCATTAGTGCGGTTTAACAATATGTTTAATCCTAACTGGAACAACGTCTTTAGTAGCTTCTTGTATCTTGTCTTAAATAACCATATCCTGGGGTCTTGGAAAAGATGTTTAGTTCCATCTTCTGTGGGATTTCATAAAAGTTTTCATTTATTTTTGGAGAGATTTTTGGAGATTCTGTTTGCTAAAGGTTATACTGGTTATAAATAAACATTATTTACAACTAGACGAAGTGTCTTAAGTAAACATGATGTCTTGACTCTGTCTACCTCCAAGAAAAGCTGCACCAGTTTTGGCACCCATGGTGTGTTTTGTTGAGTTACATGATCTACAGTGAGATCAAAACAATTTATCCAAAAGCAGTGAAGCTTTAGTAGACAACTAACTCTGTTGCCCAAGAAGATCAACAACCCTTTGTGTCCTCCTGAAATCCAACAAAAGTGAGGACTGATGATTTCAGGTTTACCTGCTTTAATCACACTCATGAGTGCTCATACTCATCAACGATGGCTCTTTTATGGAGAAAGTCAAGAGCTTTAACTTCTAAGGTGTGGTGTATCATGAGGGAGCTCTCCTGGTCCATCAACACCACCTCCACCACCCGGAAAGCCCTGCAACGTTTACAATTTCTGCTGAATCCAAGCTAACCAAAAATCCCTTTACCTATCCTCACCACACTCAACAGCAGGACCGTAGAGGGCATCCTGTGCTTTTGTATCTCTGCCTGTTTTGGGAACTGCAATCCTAGCCCTGGGGAAATGGCTCGGGTCGTAGGCTATCTGATTTTATGAGTTGTAGGTCGCCCTGGATAAGAGAGTACTACTCCAAATCAGAAAAATACAGTGGTGCTTCTAAGTTTGTGAACCCTTTAGAATTTTCTATATTTCTGCATAAATATGACCTAAAACATCATCAGATTTTCACACAAGTCCTAAAAGAAGATAAAAAGAACCCAGTTAAACAAATGAGACAAAAATATTATACTTGGTCATTTATTTATTGAGGAAAATGATCCAGTATTACATATTAGTATGTGAGCCTTTGCTTTCAGTATCTGGTGTGACTCCCCTGTGCAGCAATGACTGCAGCTAAACATTTCCTGTAGCTATTGATCAGTCCTGCACACCGGCTTGGAGGAATTTTAGCCCATTCCTCCGTACAGAACAGCTTCAGCTCTGGGATGTTGGTGGGTTTCCTCACATTAGCTGCTCGCTTCAGGTATTCCACAACATTTCCATTGGATTAAGGTCAGGACTTGGACTTGGCCATTCCAAAACATGAACTTTATTCTTCTGTAACCATTCTTTGGTAGAACGGCTTGTGTGCTTAATGTCGGTGTCTTGCTGCATGACCCACTTTCTCTGGAGATTCAGTTCTTGGACAGATGCCCTGACATTTTCCTTTAGAATTCTCTGATATCATTCAGAATTCATTGTTCCTTCAATGATGGCAAGCCGTCCTGCCCAGATGCAGCAAAACAGGCCCAAACCATGATGCTACTACCACCATGTTTCACAGGTGGGATAAGGTTCTTATGCTGGAATGCAGTGTTTTCCTTTCTCCAAACATAACGCTTTTCATTTAAACCAAAAAGTTCTATTTTGGTCCCATCCATCCACAAAACATTCTTCCAATAACTTTCTGGCTCGTCCACGTGATCTTTAGCAAACTGCAGACGAGCAGCAGTGTTCTTTTTGGAGAGCAGTGCTTTCTCCTTGCAGCCCTGCCATGCAAACCATTGTTGTTCAGTGTTCTTCTGATGGTGGACTCATGAACATTAACATTAGCCAATGTGAGAGAGGCCTTCAGTTGCTTAGAAGTTACCCTGGGCTCCTTTGTGACCTCGCCAACTATTACACGCCTTGCTCTTGGAGTGATCTTTGTTGGTCAGCCACTCCTGGGGAGGGTAACAATGGTCTTGGATTTCCTCCATTTGTACACAATCTGTCTAACTGTGGATTGGTGGAGTCCAAACTCTTTAGAGATGGTTTTGTAACCTTTTCCAGCCTGATGAGCATCAACAACTCTTTTTCTGAGCTCCTCAGAAATCTCCTTTGTTCGTGCCATCATACACTTCCACAAAGGTGTTGTGAAGAGCAGACTTTGGCAGATCCTGTTCTTTTAATAAAACAGGGTGCCTACCCACACCTGATTGGCATCCCATTGATTGAAAACACCTGACTCTAATGTCACCTTTAAATTCACTGCTAATCCTAGAGGTTCACATACTTTTGGCTCTCACTAATATGTAATATTCGATCATTTTCCTCAATAAATAAATGACCAAGTATAATATTTTTGTCTCATTTGTTTAACTGGGTTCTCTTTATCTACTTTTAGGACTTGTGTGAAAATCTGATGATGTTTTAGGTCAAATTTATGCAGAAATATAGAAAATTCTAAAGGGTTCACAATCTTTGAAGCACCACTGTATGGGATGGAATGGAAAATTTGAAGAAACACAGTGTTCCTTAAATTTCCTTTGACTTTTATTTAATTGCAGACTGTATGAACCCAAGATATTTCATGGCTTTTCTGGCCTGCAACACATTCATAAAAAGACAATTTAAGGCTAGTAATAATGACAAATAATGATGTGATTTCACACAGGTTATTATAATCGTGATTTAAAGCAGTATCTATGAAAGGCTGAGGCTTTGAGGAGTAAAGATGGGCAAAGGATCTCCAGTTTATCACCAAATGTGTGAGAAAATGATTGAAATGCTTACGACTAGAAGAGATTTATATATTTCTCCCTCTACAGAGCATAATATCATTAAATGATTCAAGGAATCTGGAGGAATTTCCTAAAAAGCCTAAACTGAAGAGGGGTGATCTCTGCTCCCTCAGACGGCAGTGAATCAAGAACAATCATTCATCAATAGCTGATAGAACCACATGGGCAAGGGATTCCGTTATCAAACCTTTATCAAGCTCTACAATACAGAGTTACATTCACAGATACCAATTAAAACGTTACTGTGCTAAAAAGAAGCCTTATGTTATAACCATGTTCAGAAGCAGCTCGGCTCCTCTGGGCTCGGAGGCATCTGGGATGGACCATCATACAGTGGGAACGGGGATTGTGCTCGGACCCATCAGTATCACAGATCTTTTCTGGACCAAAGATGAAAACAAAAGGACCATCCAGACTGTTATGAGGAACAAGCCCAAAAGCCAATGGAGGCTAATTGATATGAATGATCCTATATAAACTCTGTCATGTTTGCCTCGGTGTTTGTGGTTGGTTGAAGGTCCCGGTGAGTCGAGCCGTGTCTCTGATCTGCTGCATTATAACACTTCATTACACACTCAAGGTCACGAGCCGGATGAAGAGCAGCAGCAGCGATTAATAACGTCTGCAGAACGACTCGGCGAGGAGTAAATAAAAAACACACAGAGCTCCAGAGAAAAACCCTGTGTCTGCTTAGTAACGACAGGATTTAGGAAAACACTTAATTTATACAGGTTTATAAAGGTTTAGTGCCAATCTGATTGTACTTATTTAAATAATATTCCAGAATATCAGAAAATCTTAAATGAAAATCTGTTTGGCCGATACTTAGGTCCTGAGGTTTAAGACAAAGCAGTGTAAAACTGTACTAATATGATCAATAAAATAAATAAACCACATCATTACCTAAACATAATACTGTTTTAACCTAATTATGTACAAACCAACACAACTAAAGCAGGATCAAACCACAGCAATTAAACAGAAACAGAGGCTTTAGAGAGCAAATGAGCAACAGGTGAGTCCAATTAATGATCAGGGGTCAAGAACAGGAATCAGACCATATTAGGAAGATAGGGACACAGTCTGGAGCGTGATCAGGGTCAGAATCATATTAATTACCCTGTATATATTCCTGAAAAATATTAAGAGATCACTGGTGAATATTCCGTTTCTCTGGTATTTATTTGTGGGTTCTATATGCGTTTGAGTGAAATGGAACGTTTGTTTTATTCTATAAATTACCGACAAATTTCAAATAGCATATTTAGTTCATATTCAGCAACGACAAGTGCACTCACTCCCTATCAGTTACACCTGATCAAAATAATAAAGATGATGCCGTGTTTACAGACCTCGATTAATAATTCAAATAATAATACAAAGAATGTTTCAGTTTGCCATATTAAAAACCAGGTGAACGGCAAAAATAAAAATATTAAGGTTTTTAGGACCCTAATGCAATTAGCTCCAAATGGAAACTGTGAACAAAAAATATAAATAAATGAAAGAAACTGAATACACAAAAATTAAGTAAATAAAACAACAAAGAAAACAGCTTCAATGGCTGAGGATCGAACCCTGGGCGGACGTGTGGGTTGACGCTGTTTTAACTCAAAGCGCTCCAGTCAGCCACTAAAGAAACGGACTGGAAAAAACCAAACGAAAATGTATGCGGTAAGCGTACAGAGCCCCTATGCTACAGTACGCTACGCAGATGGCATACAGGTCCGCGCATGCGCAAAGCAGCGGAAACCCCAGCGGAGCGTCCGCAATGTAAGCGTTGAGGAGTTCCCGTGGCACGCCTTCGCGACGCTCCGGACGCGGGGAGGGAAAGTGTGAGGCTGATTAGCAGCACAGCGTCCTTTCCAAGCGCGATCGCAAGGGGAACGTTATTTCCCCCAATCGCGAAGGTGACGGCGCGTGAGGGAGGAGGCGGGGCGAACTTCGCTGCAGCGAGCAAGCCCAAAAAACAGTCGAGCAAAAACAACCGCACAACCGTGGGCGTTGAAAATAAGCTTGCCCTACACTATCTCTAGGGCCTGACGGGTACTTCTGACTGCCCATAAATACCACCAGCTTACCTCTGCCCCTGATAAAACAACTTAGCACTTCCACAAAGATAACAGCCGTGTGAGGGCCACAGAGTCCACGATGATGCGTGAGCTTGCTCGGCGCGATCGCGCATGGGCCAGCCCTGATTTGGCGTAATGTGCGTAAGTAAAGTGCGTATTTGAATTATTAATCTAGAAAACATGTTTTTATCTTCAAACCCACCAAAATATAACTTGATTAATCTGATCAAATTAACCTGATAATTGGGAATAATAGTCCGTATTACTAAAATTGAAGGTTGTGTTTTACAATGATTTTATCATGGGTCAGGCTTACTGGTTAGAAAGCAGAGAGTAAATATAATCTCGATAACTCTCATGGATTATTGGTTTTATAAAACAACAACAAGACGATTTTATTAAGACATCAGTGTTTAAAATAACTGTATTATCAGTAATATTTGTAGTAAATAATTGTTTTTTTAACATAACTTAACATCTCTACATGTTCAATCCCGCACAAAATCCAACGAGCTGCTTAAACCCAGGATTTGTTTTTTCCGTTCTTTAGTGTGCAACATATAATTAAGATAATGTAGGAGGAATCTGCTTTAATAAATACAGTATAATGGTGTCTGATCCAGGGAACCTTAAGCCTGTGCCAACACATGAGGGCGTTGCTGGTCTTCTTGTGCTACCACATTCCTCGCCTAGACACAAAACACAACTCAGATCTAGAGACATCACCTCACCAGGGGCGAGATCATCGAGATAGCAGACCGAGGTACAAGCCAAGGTTAAGACCAAGGCAGAGAAAGTCCTCTTCAAGATGGGGGGACATCCCCACAGTTGAAAACCAAGTCCTGTCAGTGCTCCAACTCAACATCAAAGGACTTACCAAACTCGAAGTCATCAGACACATCGCCGAGTCCAATAAAGGGACAAGTGTTCTCCTGCAAGAGACATACTGGGTTTGTGACGACAACCTCAAGCTGCCTGAATTCCACCTCGCTGGGTCCATCAACAGCAAGACGCATGGAATGGCAACCTTTGTCTGGGAAGGACTAAGCTGGTTAGCCACCTGTCAGTCTCCATCTGCCTGTACCATTGAGTGGCTGGTCACCAATATCCAAGAAACATCTGTTGTGAATGTATACAGGTCCCCACTAACAACGCTGACTGTATCATCGCTTCCACTTGTGCCTGCTCCTGCCATCTATGTAGGTGACTTCAGCTGTCAACATACAGATTGGGGTTAAAATCACACATCATATGATGGTGAAGCGTTGAGTGTGTGGGCTTCTAACATTGGAGTACTGCTGCTTTTCGACCCAATAGAGCCCGCAAGCTTATTTTCTGAACGCTGGATATGTCCTGGACAGGTTTCCTCGTTCACACCATCAGCCATCCATCATCAAAGTACCATCACTGATACAGCCGGTAATTGGCAAACCAGTTAGGAGATGGATTTTCAGAAAGGCAAATTGGCAGCTCTTTATGGCAGAAACGGAAAGAAGAACTGCCGGACCCAGAAGTGGCTGATGTGGACTCGGCATACATTGCCTACTGTGAAGTCCTCCTGAGGGCAGCAATACACAACATCCTGCGTGGCTACAACAACAACTACATCCCGGGCTGGGATGAGGAGTGCAGCTGCCTACCAACACCAACAGGGAGCTCCAGGGAAGAAAGGGATATGACAGCAACAACCTTAATGCAGCAGTTGGATGACACCCGAAGGACTAGGTGGACTGAGGTAGTGAAATCTATAGACTTCATCCACTCCACTCGAAAGGCGTGGCAAACCATCAGTCTGCTCTCAGGGAGAAAACAACAGTTCTCAGGTGTCCTGATGCCATTGCTTCCCAGCTGCTGAAGAATGGCCGATTGCCTGATGTACATAAAAACTTCACACAACTGACTTCACTTGAGGTATCGTCTCTCTCCAGGGCAGCCCGTGCTGATGCCAACCTCTCAGGAGGCTTTACAGCAGCTGAAATAAGGGCAGCAATTAACAAACTGAAGCCGGGCAAGTCACCAGGTCGAGACCATATCCATCCAGAGTTTGTCATACATGAAAGTGATAGAACATCTTGCTGGCTACAACATGGAAGGCGATGGAAGATGGTCTCAATCGAGACATGGGCATTTTGGCAGACTACCTCCAGAAGTGGCACCTTCAGCTCAACATGGGCAAGCCAGTGTCTGCAGCATACCACTTCAAGAATCGGGAATCAAGAAAGGAACTGGATGTATATGTTGGCAATAACCGCCTGGAGTTCAAGTACCTTGGGGTACGCTTGGATTGGACACTGTCATACAAGCAACACCAGGATGAAGTGAATCCCAAGGTGATAGCAAGGGTCTCGCTCATCTGCCGTTTGGTGGGTTCTACTTGGGGAGCTTCCCCCCAGACCTTTTGCAAATCCACGCAAGCCCTTGTCCTAACCGAAGCCGAGTACTGCACCCCTGTCTGGAGCAGAAGTCTGCATGTGTACAAAATAGATACTGCCATCAACAGTACTCTCTGAATAATACAGTAACTGGTTATCTGATAACCACCCCTGTGTCTTACCTGCCAGTCCTTGCTGGAATTGCCCCGGCTAGTCTCCGACGGGATGCAGCTACCTGGCAAGAAAAGCCCATAGGTATGACTGGCATATCTTGCACAAAGCCACAAAGATACCAGCTCCACCGGGCAAGCTCAAGTCTTGCCATCCTTATAACAGGGCAGCACAAGAAATGCTACAGTCTGTCCCTGAGGACTTGTCCAGAGATGCCTGGTTGGCATCATCCTGGAAACAGACCACGGGAGATGGATGGGCCCTCCCGCATCCAACAATACATCAGGAAGCGGTGTATAAGGAGAAGACCTGCCACACCATCTGTGGACATTGCTGAACCATCTACGCACTGCAGTCAGCCGCTTCAAGTCATCTCTGAAGTAGTGGGACCTGTCGGACAGTGCGGGATGCGAGTGTGGCGTACCTGAACAGACTGCCAAGCACATAATCACCGGCTGCCCCTAAAATAGCCCACCCTCAGAAGCTTGACTCTTAGACTTAGGACCAGAAACAAGGGCGTGGCACCACGGCACTGAGTTGGCCATGTGATGATATACGAAAGATCTAGGCGTGGGATACGAACCACCAAGACTCAGGATTGGGAACCAGCGCTCTTGTATACCACCTCCAAATTCCAGAGTTCCCTCTAATAGCACAAGCAGACCCCGGGTGCCCCCGTATGACAGCTGTGTGTGTTCTCCAGAGAAAGGCACTGGAATCCCACAACCCTGACCAGGACAAGAGTGAATAAATAACAACTGATCTCACCAGGAATATAAGATGCCGTTCCATCAAGAGGGTTTAAAAAAGTGTGTCTGTCCCCTTCATGTTGAACTTGCTCATGATGGACATTAAGGATTCTGCAGCAGTGCGAGATGTGAGCAGGAGGATTTACGTGGCGCCGATTTCTGCGTCTCCGGAGCGAATTAATGAGACTCGGAGCTTTTGTTGTGCTGAATTTTCTCTTCTCTTCTGCTGAAGCTTTTTTTCCCATTTCGCCCCAGAAAAAAATAAATAAATAAATAGAATAGGAATGACAGCTAATACCTGAGGGCACTTTCTTATCTCGGACCTGTCAGAGACAGAGACGCTGATCATTCAGAGCAGCTTTAGCGAGTAGGAGAAGCTGCAGAATCAAAACAGAAGCAAATCTGTGGGCAGGTTCACCAGCAGTGTTTTCAATGTACAAGGGTTTATCTCTCACCTTTTTTATATCTTAAAGAATTAAACAGGAAGTTTCTGAACACGCTGATGAAAGAGGTGCGAAACATCAATGTCTTGCTTTAACTGAAGGACCAGCGTGTCCAAAGGGGCGGTGCTTACGTTAAATTCAATCAACCAATCATCAACCTGATAATATGACATCAAATCAATAGCTTAATTGACTTCAGATGTTGCTGTACTGAGCTAATACATCGAAGTATGTAGAATCCAAACTTTAAGGCAGTTACACACCGAATGAAATTTTTTTCCTGCGATTTATTTGGACGACAGTACATTAATTTGAGCTTGTGTATAAGACAGTGTCTTCCACAGTAAACACAATTTTTTCGGACGGTGAAAATGTGATGTTATTTCTTTCTCCCTCTGTTTGATTTTTGCGAACTTTTGCCAGCGACAAAAACTCACCAATCAGAGTTGCTTCTGGTGTTGGCATAGCAACAGCTGAAGCGGCTGAGTGTAGCTGTACAGATTCTTCTAATCGCTGTTGTGGTTTTTTTTGTGTGTTTTTTAAATGATTTAAAATTAACAAATGCATGCTGCTGAATCTTATATCGTCTGTTCACATGGCTTTATAAAGCAAAAAATCCAAAATGTCATATATGAGCAAAAAAATATGATTAATAAAATAAAGTATTTGAATTGTTTGCCAGCACTGGGATTTAACAGCATGACTATAGATCCTTTTATTTATCTGCGAAAAAAATGTATCAGATGGTGAAATTCCAATAGAAATCACGTCGCAGCCGGTGTGTAGAGTTTTGAGGAGAAAACATCAAGTATGATATTTCACATTTTCGGGTTATGTACTTTTTCGAGAGAAGGGAATATTGTATATGGTGTAAGGAACACAGAGGACGGACTAGGAATTAGGAATAGGACGTTTTGGAATAGTAAATAGTAGAGAATACTGATTAAGGAATGAGGTTTAAGGGAGTATAAAATATAAAGTAGAGAACAGAGAGAAAGGAATATGGAAAATTAGGGAATAGGAGAGAAGGGAATATGGAATATATTGTAAGGAACACAGAGTAGGGAATGCTGGGCAGGGATTTAAGGAATATGAATTAATAAAATTGGAATGGAATAAGGAGTGGAAAACAGGAGAGAGTATGGAGTAAGGAACAGTAAATGATGAATAAGAATATGAAGTAGGAAATAGTGAGCAGGCATCAGGGATTAGGGAATAGGGTGTTGGAAATAGGGAATACTGAATATGAGAGCTCTGTGGGTTCATGTGAAGGTGTTTCTGTATAAATTGATGTTTATATATATATATATATATATATATATATATATATATATATATATATATATATATATATATATATCTTAGCGTGCTGTTTGTATCTCTGTAATTCCTGCAGGATAAAATATCGACGTCGCTAATCTTCCGGAGATTTAACAGCTGCTGCTTTTCTTCTTTTTGATCTGCTGAAGCTCCGACGTCTCGTCTGACTCCAAAAACCCACAGAATACTAATAAATAGAGACAGAGGCTCTGCTGCATCCCAAACACCGATCTGAGAGCAGATCCAGTCTTGCAAGAGCTTCTAACCTCAAACACTGTAACAAAGCAGCAGCTGCATCACATTCTCATCACCAATCATCAGTACAGTTATTAACCAATGGAATATCACCTTTTAACTGATCACTAGATCGTTAGCTTTAATACAAACACAGAAAAACTGAGCTAACACGGCTAGCACGCGCGCTAATGCTAGCGATCGCTAGCAATCGCTAGCATTAGCGTCTGGTCACAAAGTTGCATTAACTAACAAATTGTAAATATAAAAACGATCTCTGTTATTTACAAACTGGTTTATTTAATTAACACAATAATGATCAGTAAATAATGAGGATCCAGCATTTATCACGGCTAAAGTAATTATTAGTTTTTAAAAACAAAGAAAAGTTCATATTAGGTCATATTACACTTTAAAAATATATATAAATATATGTACACACACACACACACACACACACACACACACACACATGTATATATATATACACACATATATATATATATATATATATATATATATATATATACACACATACACACACACACACACACACACAAAGTATTGAAATTTAAATTAGTACTAATGATCCCCATCCTGGCCTTTCCTCTCTCAGACACCTGACCAGGGTTCTTGTGGTGTTGAGCTAAAGTATTAGACCGTCATTTGACCAGCTGAGCATCAATCTTGTTATTCATAACACAGTAGTAAAATATTTTGGTGACAATGCTAATGAGATCTCTAAACATCCGTCACAACTGCATAATCACTGTGCACTATTTGGTTATAATAATATCTCTTATGTAATCAAAATTCAAGACGAAGATGCAGTACATAATGCTATAAAACATGATTAAGGGAATCTGATCCGTGTTACATCCCTGGATGAGCGCTTAAGAGTTCCTAAACACTTACATGACCTTAAGGGTATTTAAGGTCACCTAAGTATTTAGGAACTCTTACTCATATAAGAGAAATAGTGCACAGTGATTACGCACTTGCCTCTGATTAAAGGGTCAAATCAAATCACTGAGAGAATACGCCCCCTAGTGTACACATTAGAGTAATGCATAAACAGTAAACAGGTCATATGAGGTGCGTCTCACAGATATTAAATATGAAATGAAATAATACATAGCAAATATGATCCGGATTCGATTATTCTGTAATCCATTTTTATATAACAGACATCTTGTGACATTAAAGTTTAATTTGTGCTTCAAATAAACCTAAATGTAAAACAAGTAAACAAGCAAATGCACATTAAGCAAAGAACCAGTGACAGTGAAAGCAGATAGTGTTTCCTTAAATAATATTATTTCTTAAAAGAATGTAATAGAATGGTATATATATATATATATATATATATATATATATATATATATATATATATATATATATATATATATATATATATATATATAATATTATAATGTATAATGTGTTCTTTTTAGTGTTATATAACCCGAAATCAGAAGTTGGGGGGACGATATAGAAAATACAAATATACAAACATAAATTAACGCAGTGTTTCCTTACATTTACTATTGACTTTTATTTCATTGCAGACAGTATAAACCTGAGATAGTTCAGTTTTTTTTCTGGTCAACTTTGTTAATAAATATCCATTCCTGCATTTCAGTCCTGAAAAACTATTTTTTAAATGTTATGACGGGAACAATTTAGAGCTAGTAATGAGGTTTAAAAAATTTTTTTTAAAAAAAGCAGTATCCACAAAAGGCAGTCTTTGAGGAGTTAAAATGATCAGAGTTTCTCCAGTTTATCACCAACTGTGTAAGAAAATGACTGAAATTAAATTAGTAAAAACAAAGAAAGATTGGAGGGGATTTACATATTTCAGTCCTAACCTTTTCTGATTTGGGGTTGTAGATTATTTTTTAAAATTATGATTACTCAATTTATATTAATTTAGAAGACCTCAATCAAAGTCCATCAACTATTTAATCAGTTAAATAATATATAATCTGTTTTTCTTTATAACTGAAAGAAAAACAGAAGGTAAAAAATCCACTTACCTTGAGCCCTGTTCTCCCTTTGACTTTTTAATTCACATTTTAAACCCTCTTGTCCTGGCCAGGATTGTGAGGCTCCAGCGCCTATCCCTGGGCAGCAGGGGGCGTCCCGGTGCGACCCATCCTGGTTCCCAATAGCACCTTAGAGCACTGAGCCACCCGAGTGTGATGGTATATTTTAAAATGTTTTATGTGCTTCATTTATTTATACTTGCATTAGGTAAAGCGGTGTCTTAGTGCTCTAGAGACCCCGGTTTGATTCCTGACCTGGCTGCTATCTGTGTGGATTTTGCATGTTCTCTGTCAATTGCCTAGGTAAGGTTGGCTTTTGCCTTGAGCCCTGTGACCCTGCCTTGGATTAAGCAGGTGTGTAAAGTGAATGATTGAATGAAATAATGAATATATTTTCATTTTAAGCAGTAAAAATTCCATCACAGAACTGGTTAGGGGTCACTTTTGCAGTCCCAGGGGACGATCCTCCATCCCGGCCTCCTCTCTGCTTATCTATAGATATACCTAGATTTGAAATGTACACTGATAAGACTTTAAGGATTTATTAATATCCAAAATTGTGATACTGATAAGAATGATAAGACGCCCAAACACAGGCCTTTCGCTGTCATTACAGGGGTACATGGAAGCTGAGAGACTGCCCTGACATTACAGTACTGATTCTTCTTTTCTTTTGTGATTACACCTCCTAAAACGTGATTTGATTGTCTCTTTGATGACTGCATTAAACTGGTGATTAATTAAGCTCTAATTAAGGTTCTGCTCCGTGTTCATTTGGGGGGGCATTGTAATCTGAGCTCAGGTGCAGACTGAGAGGAATTAAAGTCGACCGGAAGGACTTTGTGTTTGACTTTCTGATACTTTACTTTTTCTAATCAGCTGCATGTTTGATCTCTGGAAGCCTTTTCACACAGAGTCTGATTTTTACGCAAGAAAAAAACGGATGTGATTTTTTACGTAGTGTTCCCTTCACACCGAGTGCTGTGCGTTTTTTATCCAAGCTCTCTGAAAACCCCCGGCTTTTTCTCTTTGATTCTCCTTCTCTTAATGTGTGGGACATTTCTCCGTCTCTTTTCCACATTGTCAACTTAATAAAACACAAAAACCCAAGTGCAGCTGAGTGCAGGAAGCTTTTTATAGTTTGTGTTTTTGTGATCATGAACAGATCAGAATGCAGTTAGATAAATAATCAGACGCTTCCATCCAATCCCTGTGAGCTTTATCTCCATCATCCTCCAGCCTTTCAGTTCTATTCCACCAGAGCTTTTCTTTAATATCCATGTTTTTAGAGGCAGCCTGTTGCTTGTCCTATAAGCTCCTGATGAGCTGTTCTGCCCGGTGACCGAGCTCTGATTGGTCAGCCTGATTTTAACCAGGCAGGAATTAGAACAGGCTCTGGTTTCGGACTCGGTGTGAAAAGGCCTTTGGGATCAGAATGAGGAGAGAGGCTTCATTCAGGTCGGAGAGCAAACAGCATTTTATCATAAATAATACAAAAGAGTGGAATAGAGAAGAGAATCAGTAAGATATTTACAGATCAGAGCTCATATACGAGCAAAGGTTCCGAGAGAGGAAGCAGGAATCCAGCAGAAGCTTCTTCTCAAACAGTGCAGCCTACAGTGTATAACAGAGCTACAGGGGAGAGCAAACACACCCCAACCCTCAGCAGGGGAGGCACAGTGAGACCCAGAGACAGGTAAGAGGCATCTCATTGCTGCTTCTTCTCCTGCGCTGGCTCCTCTGTGCTGCTGCTCTTCGCTGGGACTGATGATGATGATGATGATGATCCGTTTCTCACCGTGCTTTTACCATCTGAGCCGGATGAAGTGATGCTGGAGTGACTCGGATTGGTCAGAGAGCAGGTCAAAGGTCGTGCAAACAGTGCTTTATACAGAACTGACTCCAACGGAGCGAACGGAGAGGAGGAAGAACCGAGCAGCATCATCCTCACCTAATAATAAACACAAACAATAATTATTATTAATATTACTAATTATTATTACCTAGTATTACTATTATTAATAAACAGTGGTATTATGTATCATTTCATTTTTACTCTTATTATTAATATTATAATCATTATTATTCATGATTACTACTATTATTATTATTAATACAAATTTTTATTAAGATTTACTGTATTAACCTTATTTTTCCTCTATTAATTAAATTAATTATCATTTTTATTATTAATATTACTAACATTATCATTAGTAACAGTATTAACATTATTATTATTAATATTAACATTTTGTGTTAATAAAATGATTATTAATTTTTTATCATATTATATTATATTCTTCTTATTAACTGTATTAACATAATTAACAACATTAATTAGCATTGTTTATTATTATTAACATTAGAAATGAGTATAACACTACTATAAACATAAATGATAAAATTAAATTAAAAATTAACATCATCATTACATTGTTAACATTATCATTTTTCTAACCACGTTACTATTAGCATTATTCTTATTTGTATTATGAACATTATTATTAGTAGTAATATTAATATTTTTATTAGTATTATCAGCATTATTATAATTAGTTTGTGATATTAGTATTAATGCAATTATCATTATTAATAACCTTATCATCATCATCAACAACAATATTATCAATACTATCATTAAAACATTTTTTACTATTATTTTTATTATACTTAACTTTATTAATAGTATAATTGTAGCATTATTATTAATGACTTTCTTTTTCTAATGTTATTATTAACATTATGAAGATTAGCAGCAGTAGTATTAATCATTATTATTAGTTCTATTATATTAGTATTAATGTAAATATTATGTTTACTATTATCATCATTAGTATTATTACCATTATTATTAATATTAGTGTTAATACATTATTATTATTATTATTATTATTATTATTATTATTAATAATAATAATAATAATAATAATAATAATGTTTTGTATCAGGCTGTTACTGGTGATTAACTTCAGGATGTAATAAGCAGGTGTTGGGGCTCTGCACTTCTAAAGCGGAAGTGAGTGAGTGAGTGAGTGAGTGAGTTCAGAGGAAGTGAGGTCACTGGTTTCTGGGGTAACAGAGCCGGAGCACTATAAATAGCAGCATGAGAAGGTGGGATGTGAGGTAGAGCAGGATCAGACACTGAGGGTTAGCCTGACTGATGCAATTACAGGTAAGACAGAGCGAGAGGGTTAAACACACAGTGAGTGAGAGGGGGGGGATGATCTCCTGGAGTTTCATAAGGACTCAACTTCATTACGTTACTAACATTCAGAACCGTGTGTTCTACAGTCAGATAAAGCTCAATAAATAGAAGAAATCGATTGGCTGTAATCAGATCATGCTGAGGGAGGCTGGCTGATCTCCACAGATGAGAAGAACTGCAGATACTGATGTAACTGATGGATAATAGGTGATGGACCTTGTTGGTGACGGTGAATGCCGTGTAGAGCAGCATGAGCTGTGGAGTGCTCAGCGGCACAAAGCCCCCCTGCTGCAGGGAGAACAGCACCGCGCCCATCAGAGTCACCTTAGTGGGACTGTGAGACACACACACACACACACACACACACACACACACACACACACACACACACACTAAACATCAAACCCATCAGTATTTAGTGTTTATCTCTACAGAGAGTTCATAACTCACTAGGTCATCTTGAGCAGCTCGTTCGTTTCGGGTTTCCAGATTCCTCGAACCAGCTGCTCAAAATTACTCATCAGTCCTCCACCAGCACCTGCAGAGAGACGCACAGACATACTGGTTACTGATGGCTCAGTACCGCTGTAAGAAGCTGGTTATTTTATTATAGAGTAATTCATGTTTTCACTCTGCTGATCCCGCTCAGGTCTGGAGCCTATCCCAGAATCCACTGGGTACTGGGGAAACGCTTTCTGGGTCTGACACCAGTCCAGTACCAGTCCTGTGATGAGGCTTGGCACCACGATCAGGGGTCTTTTTGTCTAATATGCCTAATATTTCTAATATTCCATCAATCCGAACGAGATGAGCCCTAAAAGCTAAAATGGTGGAACAAGGTCAACCGAACTCTGGCTGTAAGAACAGATCAGTGGGCGTGTTTAGCTGCACTTCATAATCCAATAACTGCACAAAATCAGATTTAGTCAGTAATCCGATAACGAGTTTACATGCACTCGAGTAATCAGATAACGATAAAGCTCCGGGTTTAGTCGACTCAATAATCAATAAACTTTGCAACCAGCCCACAGTGTCACAGAAATGTGACATAAACTTTACTATTAAATTGTCAAATGATTCACTTCTTGTGTAAACACCACGTTTCAGTCTCCAAAGTGTTCGATAGCCACCAATCAGGTGTGAGGGGGCACCCTGTTTTATTTAAAGAACAGGGATCTTCCAAAGTCTGCTCTTCACAACACACGTTTGTGGAAGTGTATCATGACACGAACAAAGGACATTTCTGAGGAGCTCAGAAAAAGAGTTGTTGATGGTTACCATCCCATCTCTAAAGAGTTTGGACTCCACCAATCCACAGTCAGACAGATTGTGTACAAATGGAGGAAATTCAAGACCATTTCCTATAATAATTTCTAACAATTTTTAAGACCTCATCCTGATAAGACAATGAATAACCAGTTTGTCTAACCAGGAGCCGTGCTTTAGATCTGTGTTTCTTATAAAGACGAGCTGTGCAGAGTAACCACTGTTATTGGTGTCCGAAAGTGGGGGGAAATTTACATTTAGTCATTTTTGGCAAATGCTCTGAACCAACATGTGTAACAGCTGTATGACCTTTGGTCCAGCCCACGGCGATCATCACAAACAGCCCATCTTTGTACTTCCTGCTCGCCTGAGTGACTCCGCCCAAAACCTTCCACGTACGGGTCACTTCCTTCATTGCTACGAGGACCAGACGGATGGGCAGGATGGTGGCACAGGAGTAAACCACGTCCAGGGGGCAATAAAACACCAAATACCTAAAGAAACAGAGACATACAGCAGTAACACAGAGCTCTTTTGGTCATCAACATATTATATTTAGCATTATATATAAAAAGTTATATATTAACTTTGGCTTGATTGGTTAACTTACGGCATCTTATAAATGAAGTTGAGATTATATACTACTACTACTGTTTGTAAAAATATAATACTACTTATTATGCATATTTGTAATATTATTGTTTATATATTATCATGGTTGTTTATATTAATTTTATATTAATATTGTTATTATATATAACATTCATATCAGTACTACTATAATTACTATTATTGTTTAATATTATTTATATTAGTAGTACTGTTACATGTACTACTACTAATAATTATTATTAGTAGTGGTAGTATTTATATTATAACTATTATTTATATAATTAGTACTAGTACTCTTATTATTATCATCATCATCATCTATGCATTCACTAAACTGCATTTGTTTTATTACATTTTTTTAAATAGCAGAATTAATTTTGTTAGCTAAATTAAATATTAAATTGACTTTTATTTTACATTACACACACACACACACACACACACACACACACACACACACACAAACACTTCCATTCTTACATCTTAAGCTGTTTTTTAACAGTAGGTTCACAAACATTATTTACTAATTTATTATTTTTAATCACACAATTTTAATTTATAGATAATAACAGGAGTCTGTAAGTAAGACAGTAATAAATCATGATAAATTTATTTCAAATTACACACTATGTGATATTTATGACGTTATCACATCAGGTTTATTTTATTGTCACTGATTTCAGAAAGCAACCAAACAAGTACGGAACGTTTACATGATATTATTGATTATTCTTTATTGTTATTGAATTTACTGAATTCAGGACCTTCAGCAAATAAATAAATAAACAAACAAATAAATAAATAAATACGTCAGAAAGAGTAAATTAAAGTGAACTAATTGTGAATTGTTCGAGTCTGTGAATGAAACAGTGCTGTTACTGTGGCCAAAGCTTCTATGTAAAAATCTCTCTCTCTCTCTCACACACACACACACACACACACACACACACACACACACACGGTGCAGTACAAGTGATTGCTTAATTGGCTGTCTCTTCTTTGAGTGCAGAACTCGATCCCTTAATCATCCATTAGTGTAATTTGTGCTTCATAATCATGGTGAGATTGTGTGTGTAGGTGTGTGTGGGTATGTGCGTGGGTAGGTGTGTGTGTGCGCTAAATGATGCTAAATGTAATGAATCATTGCATCTTTTTTTTTACCCATGATTTACTCGTGATTTTTTTTTTATTTTTATGAATAACTCGGGTGTGTATTCTGTAATACAGCTCTAATCCACACGAGGGCGCTCCTTGCTCAAAAACTTCCTTTCATCCATTTACTTGAAGCTGATTTTATTTTACTTACTTTCTTTAAGCTTTAAACCAAACTCTATTTATCCTGTCTGTACCAAAACATCTCATGATGGATTAATTAATAATAAGATGGGGAATATCCTCCCCTGAGAGTCAGAGATCAGGCAGAGGAACATTAGGTGATCTTTGGACTGTGGGTTAAAGGATGTCGGTATAATGCAGACTGAAGTCCTGCTCTGTTATCATATTATTTATTAAATCTTAGTAATGAAAAGGAGTATTCTCCTTGAGGCTTCAAGGAACCTCAAGGAAACCAACCGCGCCCCGCCCTACGGATGGGCTTAATCTGCTGTTACAGGCTGAGGAAGGCTTGCTTCTGTACCACATGAGCGATGCCAGCAGGACATTGGTGCTGTTAGCCAGCGGCGCGATGGGAGCTTCAGATAAGATGACCCCGGATAGGATGGCTCCTCCGAAACAGTAGAGCATGGAGCTGAACCAACAGGCAAACGGACTGCGGCGCGACACTTCCAGCGCTCCTGCACACGACAACACAGTCACACTCCAACAGCAGCCTCCGCACAATTATAATGACACACAAAGCACAAACCAAACCTGATTATGAGTCCTGTCCTCAGGCCGCACAGACACACTCACATTCACTCACAGAGGAACACTTTAGAGAGCCCCATTGACCCAGCGAAGTGTTTGAAAGTAAGGGTGATTTTTGCAAAAATAAAACATTATTCAGAGATCTGATCAATCTGCCTGCTGTTTGTTAAAGCTTCATTTTTTTTTAATCTGCAGGATCTTCCAGTTTGCTTTTAGGCACATATGACAGGCACATATGACACACACTCACACACACAGAGAAATCTTTAATCAGTTAACTAACATGTTGGTGGTCCATCCTGCTGCATGAGTAGCATGCTTTCACTTGTAATGATTACAGAATTATCTAATCTGAGCATCAGCTCGTTATGACAGAGGTAAAACGAGAACAGTTCATGGCTGCTCCTAAACTTTCCCACAGGAGCCTTTTCACACGGAGTCCGATTTTTATGGACGAAAAAGAACGTACGACTATTAACCCCGTCTTTCACACCGAGTCTGAAACTGAAGGACCGCGATGCTGCATAAAATCTTTAATCGGAGCCTGTTCTAAATCTTGCATGGTTAAAATCAGGCTGACCAATCAGAGCTCGGTCGCCGGGCAGAACAGCTCATCAGGAGCTTATAGGACGAGCAACAGGCTGCCTCTAAAAACATGGATATTAAAGAAAAGCTCTGGTGGAATAGAACTGAAAGGCTGGAGGATGATGGAGATAAAGCTCACAGGGACTGGATGGAAGCGTCTGATTATTTATCTAAGTGCATTCTGATCTGTTCATGATCTCAAAAACACAAACTATAAAAAGTTTCCTGCACTTGGGTTTTTGTGTTTTATTAAGTTGACAATGTGAAAAAGACACGGAGAAATGTCCCACACATTAAGAGAATAAATTAAAGAAAAAAAAAGCAGCGGACTCAGTGTGACAAGTCCTTCAAACTGCAGTGTTTATACACAGGGTTTATTTGAGAGCAGGAACAGGTGGACGGATTCGTACCGTGTGGCCATGGCCTCAAAACAATCTGCTATTGTGACGTGCAGGACCGTTAGTGCAGGGCTATATTAAGATCAGAATGAAGTGCTGGAATCCCAGCCTGCATCATCCCTCTGAGTGGTCCCTCACTACCCTCACACCACTTAAACAGGGACAGACCCCTCAAAAACATCAGATTTGCACACAAGTCCTAAACATAGGTAAAGAGAACATAATGAAACAAATGATGTACAAATATTAATCTTGGTCCTTTATTTATTGGTTGGGGTTTGATTGAGACTACACTGTGCACAATTGGCTACTGCTTCTCACCGGTGAGTGATCTGAATGTAAAAGCTGAGGGTCGACTGTAAAGTTGAAAAAAAAATGCTATACAAGTGTGACTAATAATAATAATAATAATAATGATAGCCCAAGGTAACTTCTAAGGAACTATAAAGGTCAGTAATTTTCAGTATCTTCCCCAACGCTATCAATCAGTAATGCTTACAACTTACTCAACAGCCATTACTAATTACTCCTTTAAAAATGTAATGGGGATTATGTTACTCTTTACTACCTAAAGAATGTAATTAGATTGTACAAATCATGTTGGCTGGTTGACAGGGTTTGATGCAATATCAGCACATCGGCCAGGTCATGGCAGAAAGCGTCATGTTTCATGAGGGATGTGCTATTAGTCCTTATTTATGGGTTCTTAGTTTTGGTCTTAGTTTTGTGATGGTTAGAAATGTCAGCACTTCGATCACTTTATCTTGGTTGAATAATTCAGTTAGTGTGCCTGACATATGGAATGGATAATAAGATATAAAATAATGTTAAATCTTGAATTTTAATCATTTGCTTTTAACTATTTAGTCAAGTCAAGTCAGATCTATTTATATAGCGCTTTTTACAATGCAGCATTGTCTCAAAGCAACTTTACAAGTTTAGATTATCTCCTAATAACTACGTCCAATCCCAAATTGAGCAAGCCTAGGGCGACAGTGGCAAGGAAAAACTCCCCGAGTGTTATAGGAAGAAACCTTGGGAGGACCAAGACAAAAAGGGACCCAACCTCCTTGGGCGGCGTAGATGATAAATCTAAGAACGAAACTAAAGTCATGGAGTCATAGTTCGAATAAAATGTGAAATATGCACATCGACATTAAGTGGCAGGGGTGTAACAATTAGATACTCTGCTCACTATCCGATTCACGATACTGATTTCACTGTACCATTCTCACCATTGCTGATTTTACAATCGATAACAAACAATGCACATTTTCTTGTATATGTTTTTAAAGGAACAAACAAACAAACAAACAAACAAACAAACAAAGTCATCTCACAAAAGTTTAAAATTGTAAACAATTATATGTACTTTATTTTAAATAATAGTGAACATTTACTTTTTTACTAATTAACAATAATGTACTTTTCTTGTATAAAAAAACATTAACAAAAAAAGGCCCCTGCAACTAAAGAAAATTAGAACTGAAAGTAGATCTGCTGGCAGATGCAGAGCAGTATTTCATATTTATTGGTGTGTATTCTCTCTGAACGGTTTGTACCGTACGTTATAACGATGAGACAGAGGAACAGTGCAGTGCACTCTCTGCTCTTCGTTTCTACTCAGCGTTCCGTAACGTTCCCTCTTGGGGAATTCAAGCTATATTTGGACTTAAACTTCCATCCAGCTCATGCTTTTAAAATAAAACAGTGTGTGTCTGTGTGTTTCCGTTCCGTTCCAGCTCGGCTTTCCGCGCCGATTCTCTCAGTTTTTGTACAGCAGTACCAGATCTCATGCTGCTGGAACTTTATGAGAACTTTGAGAGAGGGCCGTGGGAACAGGACGTGGTGGATCATATTACAGTGGGTTGTGTCCTGAACCCACATTCATTTATGATTACGAGCACTCAGTTCTAAACCCTCAGGCATTATGTTACTGCACTGTAAACTCTTCCAAGAAGTAATGTTTCAGTGATTACAGACCGGTTTCCAGTTCTCCATTGCAAATACATGGAAATGTTTATGGTCAGCCATAAGGATCAGTGGTGGGTGTGTGGTGAGGATGTGTGTGCTGGGTATTTGTCAAACAAATAATCTGTAAAACTAAAAAACCAGGACAGGGAAGAGCTCAAAAAGGTTCTGCATTATGCAACAAGTTAATGATTTAGTCTTTGACAGACACTTTTTTAAAACTATTTTGTTCCCAAAAATGCCAAAAAAAACAAGTCCCCAGTTTAAACACTGCTTAAGAGCAATAAAATACTAAGGGAGCATTACAGATTACAAATTTAAAATTATTTTCTATATATCACTTTTATTAACAGTCGTATGTGCACTGTCTCAGGAGCAGCTTTATATCAAATATTCTCTTTGATAAAATCATTGGTTGATCCAACAGCTCTAATGCTGAAAAAACCAAGGGTATACAGTGGCAAGGAAACATGTCCCCTAAACATGACAAGACTCAAGTTGCAAACCGAGTGTGTCTTATATGCACTTCATAATCTGGTGGCAGTCAAGATTACTGCAGATATCCGATTATTCAATGGTAATGTCTGCGCATGCGCTCGATGCCTCCAACCAACATGGTTACCAGGTCCACTTATTCTAAAGATTTGGCCTTTATTTAGGTTTTTTTTGCAACTGACTGTGGCAGTTTGGTTTCTCGCAGGGAGAAAAACCCCCGGAATTACATATGCACCAGTGGGAACATTAAAGGTAGCAAAAATGGCATTCGAACGCGGAAATGTGGAGACTCAAAAACTCACACTTACTCGAAAAAATTATGAATTACATTCATTTATTATTAAAGTCTGAAGTTTACAAATCAGGTTTCTGTGAGATTTATTGGCTGCCTCATATAAAGGCCATTCACACAGAGTATGATTTGTTAACGAAGTGTTGGACCTTCACACGCCGAGGAAAGTCCCTGTGAGCTTTATAATAATAATAATAGATTTATTTTATAAAGCGCCTTTCACAAGAACACAGCTTTATCACCATCATTCTCCAGGCCTTTCAGTTCTATTCCACCAGCTCTTTACTTTAATATCTGGAGTGTCTGATGCATGGCTCAAGTAATCTAGGTAAGAAAGTCGCAGAAGTTGAATCTGGATCTGTCCATGAGAAACGTTTCTCACAATCACCTAAGTGGCTTCTTTCAGTCTCAGCTAGCTGGAAAACATCCCCAATCTTACATACATACAGCAGCTTTGCATAAACAACTGGTACCCAGCACCATTACATAATGTGATTCGGCGATCGTTTTTTCGTATGCAGATAGCCTTGGGGCATTTATTGACGATTGCCCCCACGTGTGCCATACACGCCTATAGGCTTTACATCCAACCTACAGGCCAGTGGCCAAACTCTTTCAAGGAATGAAGACGTTATCCTTGATAGGGAGGAACGATGGTTTGAACGTGGAGTAAAAGAAGCCATTTTTGTAAAAAGGGAACGTCCATCCCTGAACCGAGGAGGGGGCCCTCAGAGTACACCTCTCACCATCTTACAACGGAGCCATCGCAGCCCTTCCCCAATCCTGTGTGAACGGCACACGTGGGCATCGTCATTAATGCCCATGGCTATCTGCATATAAAACTGATCGCCGGTCCCATTGTTATGCAAAGCTGCTGTATATAAGATTGAAGAAGTTTTCCAGCTAGCTGATACTGAAAAAGCCACTTAGATGAGTGAGAAACGTTTCTCCGACAAAACCTCATGTCCAGATGAACAGATTCAGCTTCTGGGACTTGAAGCTGGATCTTTCCCATTGTCTGATTACCGAAGTGCATGCATGTTAGCTGGATTACTGACAAAATCTGATTTTCTGCAGGTATCGGATTATTAAGTGCATGTAAACACACTCGTGGACATGGGTCTATCTCAGAAGTATATAGCCAGCACCTTGAAGCTTGAGCTTGGGTGCTGTATTTAAATTCGTACCTGAGAAGGTTGTGCAACTTATTTTCAACCGACAAAACGAGTCATTCACCAGTAATGTAGTTACAGTACGTTACTCTTTGGGAGGAGACTCCCTAACGAACCTGCAGCACGTTTGCTCAGATAAGGGACGGATATCTACCAAAGTTCCTTATTTCAGTTCCTTATTTAAAGATTTATAACTGAAGTAACTGTGAAATGAGACAAACAAAGCTTATGGAGATAAAGAACTGGGATCGAACACTAAAGTTATTAACTCTCTGCGTCGTTCTGGTAATAAGAGGGAGGATTCAAATAACTACTGCTTGTTTGGTAGACAGATAAACAAACAGCAGCTGCTTTATCTCTCCCTCATACACACACCCCATTATCTGAATGCCCGCTCTAATGTATGGGCTATGTTATTCCTTAACTCAATATTTACATTTTTATGTCATTTAGCAGACGCCCTTATCCATAGCGACTTACAATGACTCATTCATACAATCCAAGCAATTGTGCTTTAAGGGCCTTGCTCAAGGACACAGATTTGAACTTTCGACCCTGTAGTCCGTAGTACAGCACCTTAAACACTAGGCACCACAGTCCCACAATATAATTCCTGGGAAACAGCTAAAATAGTTGGTATTCTAAGTGGCTTCTTAATCTCTACCTATGGTCATGTGGGGGCACCCCTGGTCGACTCAAATCATTTGTACAGCCCCACTTCACCAATAAACCAGCACTTATTCTTCCTAAAATATTCTAAGGTTGGACATTGAGTTTGAGACCGTTCCTCTTTACAGAACATCTCCAGATCCTCCAGGGTCCTAGGTCTTTTGCACTCTCCTCTTTAGCTCCCCCTACAGGTTTCCTATGGGCTTAAGATCAGAGGACTGAGATGTTCATGGCAGAAGCTTGATTTTGTGTTGATACTGACATGATTTGGATCATCGTCCTTCTGGAAGATCTAATAATCGTCCATTTGTAGTTTCTGGGAAGAAACGGGCAGATTTAGATGATGCCACAAACCCTAACCAGGTGCCCATAGAGGAAAAAAGACCCCCAACATCACAGATCCTCCACCATACTTTACAACGCCCAAGCAGAGTTTAAAGTCCAGGTGATTTGGTTTGTGGTTAGATTGCAGGAAAGGATTTTCCATAATCTGTTGGAGACCCCAAGATGCTCCTCATTGTGTGTGGGGGGCAAAATATCTTCGTCCAGATAAGTTTGTCACAGTTCCAGTTGACTGGAAGTTTATAATTACTGATCTACCTGTAGATAAGGGCATGTACAGGTGATTCCCAGACTTATGAAGGTAACACACTTCTCTTATTTGAACTATGTGTTTTTTTGTCGAACCCATATTGAACAACGACAAAGGGAATTTTGACGTGTCACTCTGATCAACTTAAAGTATAATATAAAGGGGAAAATGTTTATTACACTCTGTATAATTCTAATAATTTCCAAGGACCAATAATTGTGGTTTTGTGGTAAATAATTATATATTTTTTCCTCAGACTAAATTCACTTCAATTACAGGTTGAATTTTCTCATTCTTATTTATCCATGGTGAGATGATTAACACTTTTTACAGATATGTACCAGAGGTGGCAGCCTAATACTTGGGGAGGAAAATGTATTTGCAGCTGCTTTTGTTTAACCGAGAACTGTTCTAGATCTAATCCTGGGAAACTGGTGCATCAGCTTACTCTGCATTTTAACACTGGCCAGCCGTTACATGTAAACACTACCTCCTACGCCAGCCAAGGGGTCAACTTTAGGTAAAAGTGCAGGTTATAATGCGGTGTTACAGGAGGAATAATGAGAGTCTGCCATTTTAAAAAACGTACATTCAGCATATAGTCAGCTGATAAACAGATGGTAATAAATGTTTATTAAATAATTCACAAAGGAGACAAAACACGAGCTAAACAGCAGCTCGGAGTGAAACACAACAGGCTGTAGAGACCAGACAGGATCCTCTGCCCCGGGGTGTTTAACATTCCTAAAAAGGAGGCTCACACTGTGTCTGTGTGTGTGTGTGTGTGTGTGTGTGTGTATAACTCAAATAACAGAGATTATATGTGTTTGCACCACACACAGCTCTGTCACAAAGTACAGCAGCACCTAAAACGCTCCAAACTGAGAATTTAGAACTTATTTCATTCACTAAACATGAACATGCTTTAACAGAATTACACTCCAGACCTAAAACTAATTATTTGTCCTGACAGTCTATATAATTTACACAGTACGTTCTGTGAAACAGGTTTTTAAACCGGACGTTCATTGGACATTACCAGCGTCACATGGTCTGTTTATGCTACTGTAATGTAAATATTAAGGATATTTTCACAAGAAAAACACTAACGAAATGTAAATGCATCAGAGATCCCTCTAAAAACATGAGTACTCGATGAGTGACTGTAAAGACTGATTATTTTGATATTGGAAGCCAAAAATGCACTGATAGGCAGAATTACAAACACCACAGAAGATCACAGAGATGGACCAGAGACTCTGTGACTGAATGTGAACCAGTTTATAGTGTTATAGATTAGGGAGGGTATACAGGTAACAAAGCAGTACTACTTCCAATAGGACAGGTACTCACACTTACAAACACCATTTACAAGTTTGAAGAAATAAACAGAGAAAAGACCATCCACACAAAGGCGAGGAACTTACACAAAAAGTCTCTAAACATCAACCACTTGGACCGTTTTAACCGATTTTAAATAATGATGTATATTTGCCTTTTAATTAGAGAGATTAAAAACCAACTTGTAGGAATGTCGGGGGCGGGGGGGTCGGAATCAGGGAGCACAAATACAGAACTACACTTCAGACACAAACTCCAAAATCCTACAACACTCAACTACCAATATTTCAAGTGACTTCATACAAAAATAAGCCCAGACTTGATTAGAACAAGCAGACCTGGCAACAGTGACACAACTCTCGACGAGTTACGACAGATTTTTACTTCCTATTATAATTTATTATCAATTTTAAGTCACAAAACTGAACGGACGTCGAGCTGATGGTGGTTAAACGCCGCTTACTTTTATTTATTTACAGCCAGACTGGAATAAACTGGCAACTGATTAGAAAATCTAGATAATGATCAAAATTATTTCATACTTACAACTCTGTTATCTAATAAATGTTACACAGCTCTCAATACAATGATGATTTAATGCCATAAGACCTGAACTTTCAGTATCTATCCATTATTCATTTCTCCTAGTTATTACAGATAGTTTAAAGCTATTTTGTAAAGTTTATATAGAGACACCAATTAACCTAAGACGTCTTTGGAATGTGGGAGGGAACCACAGGAAACCCTCATATACACAGAGAGAACATGCAAACTCTACACCAACTGCTTGCACCACAATGAACAAAAAAGTCAGTGGCTGTATCCTAAACCATGCACATAATGCACTAAATAGTTTGTAGAACCCTTTACTTCATTCCCTATATAGTGCACGTCTATAGTGATGAATGATAAGCAATTTTATTTCATGCAGAGCTTTTAATTCAATAAATAAATACAGTTTAAAGCTGGTAAAATTCCAAATGACTCAATATGGGACAGCAATATGCGTTAGTGTCAATAATATTTCCATAGAACTTCTACAACACTGACATAGATATTAAGTGATAAGGGCTCAGACGGTACATATAGTGCACTAGATGGGGTTATTTCAGTCATTTTATGCTTTATAAACTATTTCTAAAGTTTCTACAGTCTTTACTGCAATGTGCGTAGTGAGTATCCCAAATGGCTCGACATTATACACTTAGTGCACTAAATACGGTGCATGTATCAGGTTATGTAGTGCGCTTATGTAGTGCACTGGGTGATATTTTGGACCATTTGTCGCCACGTTAATAAACTGATTAAGAGGGAAAAAAACATTAGGCAAAACAACAAGAGAGCACAGCACACAATCTGTAGTGAATCTCTGATGGATGTTGAGGGTGTTATTAAGATTAAAACGAAGCTGTAAATAAAATAAACAGTGTTCAAAGTTCAGAGAGTTCAGGTTACAGGTGCAATTTAATCCGGAATTCTAGAACTAGAACTCATAACATGCTCAAGATGTTTGAGTGAGAAGCTTTAAAGATGTGATAACTCTATAAAAGACGTAAGTTTGTAAGCTTTAAGTAAATTAAAGACTAATTAATAAGTACAGCAATAAACTCTTACCCGGCTGCTCCCGTAAAGCCATGACTGAGGCGATGTAATGCGCTGCATCGAAATACGGAAACATGTCGATTAGAGAAAAAGCCTGGGCCAGTTCATTCAGGTTTAACACTTTAAACGCCTCCATGTTTTGATTAAACTTTTACCACATTAAATCTAAATCTAAAAATATTTATTTAACAATGGAATCTTTAGGTCGGTGTTGATGCAGCGCTGCTGCTTATTGACTCTGCTAGCACAGCGCTAGCAGCTGATCTCTATGATCTCTATGGAAACTAGATGGGAGGGGCCAACGGCCTCACCTAGATTGCCGCTTTGTGATTGGCTGAATTCGAAACGCCTCAGTAAAACAAATTCGCGCGCTAGGCGTTCGATATTAGTGTTGAACTTTGGTCTAACTGATTAGTTACTGATTTATTGATCGATTTATCAGGTTAATCTACCAATCAGGTGACTTTAACTCATCTAAGTCTAAAAGTGTTAGCCCCTTACACGATGGTTCAGTAGAATGGGATCAGTGGAGTAAGTCACATATGTGCAAGTCTCAAGGTATTGTGGTAATATTCAAGTAAATCAAGTCCCTGCTGTAAGTCAAGCAAGTCCAAAGTCAAGTCTTACGAAATTATGATGCTCTATCTCCAGTTTCCACATTTAGGCTCCAGTCACAAAGAGGCAAATTGTATTTCAAAGTCAAATCTAACATATCATAAGATTACCGTTATCTTTCTCCCTAATGTTAGACAAGCCAAAAAGTTTGCTTAAAAGAAACAGTCCTGTCCCTTCCGTTGTGGGTTTTGTGGTTTTGTTGTTGTCTTTTTACTAATTTCATCCACAATATAAACAGTGAATGCGGACTTTACTATTTTTGCAATAGCCGCTTCCATGTTACAAGCATCTTCATACAGTTACGTCTGCTGGTTTTAGTATTATATATGGTATTATTATAATTTTTTTAAGTTTTATTTGATCTCATTATTATATTTTATTTAATTCTAGATGACTATTAGTATTATTGAGGTTGTTATTAAATTACTATTATTATTATTATTATTATTATTATTATTATTATTAATGTTTCTCCTGAAGTCCTGATGAAGTTCCAAACTGTGGCCAGCAGGTGGGGGTAAAGAAGCAAAAATGAACCACCAGCTGCTAAAAGAAGAACTGTATCGTGAAGAACTCCGTACGATGGTTAATGATACCGTACATTGTTGTGCAGCTCTGCGTCACCGTGACGAGCTAACGGTCCTGGACTCTAAAGTGTCCTGAATTGTAATGTCTGCTTTGCTTCGTTTTGAGCTGTGTTAATGTCAAATCACAGCGGATAACCTGCCTGCTGCCTGGAAGCAGGAAGCAGTGCGGAACACGATCATCCGTACAACTAAAGGTACACTTGCTCTGTATGAACTGTTATTTAATATAAAAAAATATCTACAGCTGTAGAATGAAGATTAAAAACAAAGGTACAGAGACAGAGAGCAACTTCAGTGTTAATTCTCGTGTTTGCTAATTTAGTAGTAGTTTGTAAACCCTAATATTTGTCCTAATTCCTTCATCATTTCTTCACCAGGATTACAGATTTACTGAGTGAACCTGGAGAGCAGAGGAATGATGAGTGTCTGTGTGAAAGTGGTGATTATTGATCTGTGTTGATGGTTATTGATGATCAGCCTCTGTATTTGGTGTTCTGGTTGGATTTTGGGAGGGTTTGAGGTGTTGATCTGTACATTAGGAGGAAGAGGCGGAGCAGCTGAACAGCACAGATCCTGAAAGTCACCTGGACAGCAGTCTGAACATCATCTGTGTTAAAGAGGAAGAGGCTGAGGATGAAGATGACCTCTGTAAGAGAACACAGAGCCATAGAGACTCGTCTTAATGATGGTTCTCCCTACAGCTGGCAGTCTCTCACTGGTTTGCTTGATCTGAATCTGTGCAGACTGTGAGCTTTGTAAATCCTTCTTCTTCAACAAGTGTGAGGCTCACGGTCCGGCTCTCTTCATCCCCGACACCCCCGTCCCCATGGGGGTGAGCGGAGCGAGCCAGACGCACCCTTCCCCCCGGGCTAGAGGTTCTGCAGTCGCCTATTCCTAATGCAGGTCTGGGAGTGTTTAATACGGGGGACCCGGTTCCAGTCGGTGCTCACTTCGGACCCTACCAGGGAGATGTGGTAGAGCGAGAGGAAGCCATGAGCAGTGGATACTCCTGGGTGGTGAGTTAGCAGAGCAGCAGCATCAAAGCAAACGCTGTTTCACTGAACGGAGATTAGGAATCAACCCCAGCGTTCTGTTTCAGATCCACAAGCTCGGTCAGGCTGAGGAATACATCGATGGAAGGAGTGAGCTGAATTCCAACTGGATGAGGTCAGGAACACACTTTCTACTGAGTAACGATGGAGGGGGGGGTAAAGTCTTCTTCTCTCTCTGTCAGGTATGTGAATTGTGCTCGTCACGATGAAGAGCAGAACCTGGTGGCGTTCCAGTATCAGGGAGGGATTCTCTACCGCTGCTGCCGACCCATCCAACCAGGGCAGGAGCTCTTGGTGTGGTACGACGACGCGTACGCCAAAGACCTCGGGGTGACGTTTAGCCAAATCTGGAAGAGGAAGTGCTCTGGAGACGGTACGGTCTTCTCCTGCTCCATGTGCAAGCTTTCCTATACGGACCAGATTTACCTCCACAAGCACATCAAGAGACGCCACAACCAGGAATACGTCCGGCTTCTCAAATCTGGACAGATTAAATATGATGATCTGTTGCCACCAAAATGCCAAAAACGAGCTTCGGTTTCGGATACCGGGACGGTTTTTGCCGTACAGCCCCGGCGCAGTGTTGCAGGACCGAAGCCGTATCGCTGCTCTGTGTGTGGAAAAGGTTTTGGTCGGGAAATCAGTCTGCAGAAACACGAACTAGTTCATAACGGACAGAATCCATACCGGTGCTCAGAGTGCGGAAACGGTTTCGCCAATCTGAGCAGCCTCAAAAAGCACCGGCTCATTCATACCGGAGAGAAGCTGTTCCTGTGCCCTGTCTGCGGGAAAGGCTTCGGTCAGCAGGGTCACCTCCGGCAGCACCAGGTCCTTCATACGGGACAGAAGCCGTACCGGTGCCCACAGTGCGACAGGAGCTTCGCCGATCAGTCCACGCTCAAGAAACACCAGATCGTTCACACCGGGGAGAAACCGTACGAGTGCTCGCAGTGCGGCAAAAGATTCACCCAACAGAACTCGCTCAGGCGGCACCAGCAGGTTCACACGGGCGAGAGGCCCTACTACTGTCCGGAGTGCGGCAAGAGCTTCACCAACCTGGGCATCCTCAGAAAGCACCAGCTTGTTCATACGGGCGAGAAACCGTACCCGTGCCCGCAGTGCCCCAAGCGCTTCACTCAGCAGTGTCACCTCGCCTTACACCGGCTGGTCCACGCCAGGCACAAGCCCTACCGCTGCTCGTACTTCGGGCACAGCTTCACTCAGCAGAGCGTCCTGCACCGGCACCAGCGCATCCACACCGGGGAGAAACCGTACCCGTGCTCTCTCTGCGACAAAAGCTTCCGGGATCTGGGCAACTTAAAAAAGCACCTGCTCGTTCATACAGGTGAGAAACCGTTTCAGTGCCCGGTCTGCGCCAAGAGCTTCACTCAGCACACCCACCTCCGGCAGCACCGCCTCGTCCACACAGGACAGAAGCCGTACCGGTGCCCGCGGTGCGACAGGAGCTTCGCCGATCAGTCCACGCTCAAAAAACACCAGATCGTTCACACCGGGGAGAAACCGTACGTCTGCTCGCAGTGCGGCAAAGGGTTCACCCAACAAAACTCGCTCAGGCGGCACCAGCAGAGCCACACCAGGGAGAAACCGCATTACTGCTCGCAGTGCGGGAAGGCATTCACTCAGCAGAACTCCCTCAAGCGACACCAGCACGTTCACACCATAGAAACAGTTAGAAAGTAACTCCCTCTGAACTGCAGGATATACCTAAAGGGTCCGGCCCCTCCCAAAGGGACATGGATCCTCCAAAAGGACCGAAAATCTAGGGCGCAGACCCCGGGAGCAACAGCAGAGGAGGCAGAAGTACACAAGGTCTTTACTTAAGTAAACGTAAATGTTTGTTTACGTGTTTTACTCAAGTCAAAGTGTAAAAGTAGAAGCTCCTAAATGTACTTAAAGTAAAAAATGACATGCATTTCTTCTCAGAACTCAATTTTCTTTCTTTCTTTCTTTCTTTCTTTCTTTCTTTTGATTAGACATTGTAATATTCAGTAATGCAGTAAATCCAGATATTTAAGCCAAACTGTAGTTATGAAACACTCTGAAGCACTCTCACTGCATTTTAGTCCAACAAATTGCAGCTTCAACCACTCATTACTTAGAGCAGTTCTTCTTTTAAACTCCACTCCACTACTTCATTTAAACAATACTAATACAAAACTTTTAAATATTATATTATTTACCTTTATAAGTATAGCTCTTATATCCATCACAGAAATAGAATTCAGCCTCCCAGTATCTGATTAATGAAAAAGAAGTGGATTTGAAGTGGAAGTGATTTTTGGGAGTAGAATGCATGATGCTGAGTTTGCATGGTTGTGTGTGTGTGTGTGTGTGTGTGTGGAAATGCTCTTACTTTCACTAATAAACATAGCTGTGAGTTTTACTGTCCTTTTTTTTATACCATTTTTACTACCGTTCCAGGTTTTAATAATGTGTCGGACGGTTCTTAACCCAATTCCATTCCTTTCAGCGTCTCCTTACTTTTGTTTCTTGCTGTGATGCATTCTGAAACACACTAACATTTTTTCGACGGCAGCAGGATACATTTCACAGCACAGATATTTAAGGAATGAGAAGTGACGGAAGACGTTGCTCCAGCTAGGGTTAAATGTATTGTTACCAGCTCACGCGTATTGATCACTGCTCTAATTATCCTATCAAGGATTCTTAACCAGAATCAGATCAGACAGTTTCTTTGGAATGGCAGTTAGGGGTCAATCCTACGTCCTGGTCCCTTCTGTTCTCGATGAGCTCATTTGTTTACACTGATTTTCAGTTTAAGATAGAGCTTAGTTCTTAAAATTTGGAGAAACTGTTACAGTTTTCTCGCAGTAGCATTATTTAAAACTTCTATTGCAGGGGACTAAAGATTCTTATTGTTTAAATTTTATACAAGAACAGTATACCTTATTTTATTTTATTCCTCAGAAACACAAAAGGAATGTTTCTTTGTGGAATAGAACATTTTGTTTACAATTTTAAACCTCTAATCATTTCTTTTAGCTGCAGGGGGATGAAAGTTTTTTGATTATAATGAGTAAATCAGATCGTGAGCAGAGTGTATCCTTACATCCTGAACATTAACAAGGGTTAGAGAGACTTTCAGACGGGATTATAGCGCCCCCTGTTTGGGTCCATAATGAGACCACAATAGCCTTCTTGATCGCTCACGCTCCCCAAACCCTTCTGCTCTCACATAGCCCCACTTTTCAGATAAAACTAAGAACTTCGCAGTGTTCAGAGACTGGATACCAGAACTCGACCCTAACCCAGATCCTGACCCACCTGGAGTATGGGCACTACCTACTCCCCTGGGCACCAGAGACTCTCTAAGATCTCTAAACACTTACAGCTCAACTAAATCTCTTTTATTTCCTTAAGCCTCATTCAGAACATAAACCCAAACCCATTTGAGGACAGACGGTTCCTGGAACTGATCTGCTCTGGCCGGACCGATGCTGAGGTTCTGCTTTACTAAGCAGCACAGTTACGGTGTTGAGTGGAATCTCATTAAACAGTATTTTATTTATTTATTATTTCATAACCTATATAATAACTTCTGTTTTGATCTAATCTTGAGCTTATTGTTAAGCTTTATTTGATAGGAATATAAATTTGTATATAAATCATAAATTTGAATGTAAAGGAATTGTTGTGAATTTGCTAATAAACGTCTGCACCTTCATCAGGTCCTGATTCTTATGGTTCACAAAGTTGTTTTAGGATCGTTGTTACCGGTACAGATTAATTTATGCAACATCACAACGTTTAGGTTTGCTGAGATCATAACACTGCCACCAGAGGCTGGCACAGACCGCACTATGCATGATGGGGGCTTCACTTCATGCCCTTCCCTTCTCAGGAAAAGAGTCGATCTGAACATGACCGTATTCCAACGTCTTACAACATAGATATTTAAGAAACAAGAAATGACTAAAGTGCTGGAACTGGTACCGGAACTTCTTAGTCTGAGGACTGGAAGTGAATGCTGTAATTGCATGCTAGATGGCAGTAATTCGGCTGTATCCTGGTTTTCCAGCTGTTACAGAGCTCCAGAGGAAGAGCAGGCGCGCTGTAGTTTTTCTGTATTTAATGTTTACACCCAGTTTTACATTAAAATTAAGAATATAAATCGTAAATGCGGTCGATTTCGGATTTATTGTTGTTTTTCTGACGGTGACGGGTGAGTAAAAGCGAAGCTTAATAACGCGGATCTGTTTACTAAATGCACTGAAATGTCCGTTTGTCCTTCTGAACCGCTTATCGATTGTAATGTAATAATACTACAGATAATATAGTGTTAGTGATATATAATATAACATTTTATTTAATTGTGCAGAGATGGACTGAGCAGAGATGGACTGAGAGCCCTGGAGAGCAGAGGAATGATGAGTGTCTGTGTGAAAGTGGTGATTATTGATCTGTGTTGATGGTTATTGATGATCAGCCTCTGTATTTGGTGTTCTGGTTGGATTTTGGGAGGGTTTGAGGTGTTGATCTGTACATTAGGAGGAAGAGGCGGAGCAGCTGAACAGCTCCGATTCTGAAAGTCACCTGGACAGCAGTCTGAACATCATCTGTGTTAAAGAGGAAGAGGCTGAGGATGAAGATGACCTCTGTAAGAGAACACAGAGCCATAGAGACTCGTCTTAATGATGGTTCTCCCTACAGCTGGCAGTCTCTCACTGGTTTTGCTCGATCTGAATCTGTGCAGACTGTGAGCTTTGTAAATCCTTCTTCTTCAACAAGTGTGAGGCTCACGGTCCGGCTCTCTTCATCACCGACACCCCCGTCCCCATGGGGGTGAGCGAGCGAGCCAGACGCACCCTTCCCCCCGGGCTAGAGGTTCTGCAGTCGCCTATTCCTAATGCAGGTCTGGGAGTGTTTAATACGGGGGACCTGGTTCCAGTCTGTGCTCACTTCGGACCCTACCAGGGAGATGTGGGTAGAGCGAGAGGAAGCCATGAGCAGTGGATACTCCTGGGTGGTGAGTTAGCAGAGCAGCAGCAGCAAAGCAAACGCTGTTTCACTGAACGGAGATTAGGAATCAAACCCAGCGTTCTGTTTCAGATCCAAAACGCTCGGTCAGGCTGAGGAATACATCGATGGAAGGAGTGAGCTGAATTTCCCAACTGGATGAGGTCAGGAACACACTTTCTACTGAGTAACGATGGAGGGGGGGGTAAAGTCTTCTTCTCTCTCTGTCAGGTATGTGAATTGTGCTTGTCACGATGAAGAGCAGAACCTGGTGGCGTTCCAGTATCGGGGAGGGATTCTCTACCGCTGCTGCCGACCCATCCAACCAGGGCAGGAGCTCTTGGTGTGGTACGACGAAGCGTACGCCAAAGACCTCGGGGTGACGTTTAGCCAAATCTGGAAGAGGAAGTGCTCTGGAGACGGTACGGTCTTCTTCTAATTCGTCCGTTTAAACTATACAGAACTGTGCAAAAGTCTTAGGCCACCACTAAAAGGTTCTTAATCTTACTTCATTCCACTTGTTGTGAGCTTTATCTTTGTGATCTTCACCTTATCACCGAGTTCTCCTTTTAAAAACTGGTTTCTTGACCTCTTCTTCCCAAAAAGACTGTTTCTGATCAAGCTTCTTTGGACTATAGGAGGGTCTGAATTTGTAAGATGCTACTGTTGCTGAAGTGTAAGGGGAGCTCGTACTAAATTTCAGGTTTTTTTAATACTGCATATAAATTGTCCTGTATTTTCTGATTGTATTCTAACAAAGAGACATAATGATATATGGTCATTATAATTTAAAATCTTAAAATAAAGGTGGCTTTTACACTGTACTTTAGACAGACTGTGATCATATGAGAGGATTTTATTACATGAATAAATATCACTTTTATTTAATGCTAATCATCACTTCTTTTTTAGTGATTTTCCGTTTTATATGTGTTTATGGATTTGGATTCGGTTTGTGTCGCTGTAAGATGCTCTATAAGTCAATTTTTACTCACTTACTTTACTTCTCCTCTGTTGACTGATACAGGTATGCGACATTTAGACTTTTAATGCTACTGTAATGTAAAAATAAAAGGTATTTTCAAAACAAAACTGTGCAAACGATACTTGTTGATCGACCAGCAATTGATACGACTGATACTTTTGTTTTGACGGAAGCCAAAAATGCAGAAATGCATATGTTTCCTCATCCGTGTCATATCCCGTTTGTTTTATCCTCTGTAGATTTGAGCGCCGCTCCTCTGGAGGTCTTCTCCTGCTCCATGTGTCCTCTTTCCTATACGGACCAGCTCTACCTGCACAAACACCTGAAGAGGTGCCACAACGAGGAATACGTCAGAATGCTCCGATCCGGACAGATTAAACACGAGAGCACCCTGCTTATTAATGGCTCGGGACAGCCGGGCGCCGGTTTAATGACTGGTGCTACGTGTCAGCGTCAGGACCCTTCGACGGGCGAGAAGCCGCGAATGTGCTCGCACTGCGGAAAGAGGTTTCGGGACCAGAGCTCTCTGAACAGACACCAGAAGGTTCACTCGGGAAGCAAAGCGCATCGGTGCTCCGACTGCGGAAAGGGTTTCCACCAACAGAATGACCTGCGGCGGCATCGGAGGGTCCACACGGGGGAGAAACCGTACCAGTGCCCGCAGTGTTTTAAGAGCTTCAGCGAGCAGAACTCCCTGCAGCGCCACCAGCGAGTTCACACCGGGGAGAGGCCATACCGATGCCCGCTCTGCGGGAAGAGCTTCACCGAGCCGGGCACCCTGTCCAACCATCAGCGTCTGCACACCGGAGAGAAACCCTACCACTGCTCGGACTGTGGCAAGAGCTTCACCGAACAGGGCAACCTCAAAAAACACCAGAGAGTCCACACTGACGTCAAGCCGTACCGGTGCCCGCTCTGCACCAAAGAGTTCAGAGACCGGAACTCTCTCAAGCGTCATCAGCAGGTCCACGGGAAGAAGAAAACCTACCGCTGTTCAGAGTGCGGCAAGAGTTTCAGACGACCCGGGGGTCTCAACCGACACCTCTGCGTCCATACAAGCTAGAAATTGGGCTTTGAGTGGATAAAAGTGTTTGGACGCTCCAACTAAGTACTGATTTCATCCACTCAGGGGGTGCGAATGTGCCCACATCCACAAAGATGGGTGGTTCGGCTTCGGAAATGTCAAGCCAGGTCATGACATTGTTCTTTTAAAAACGCTGTAATAACATGCAAGGGTTAGGGATCCAATCACAAGGTTAGTGTTTGGTTTTATTGATCTGGGTTTGTAAATGAATAATTAATAAACGTCTACATGTGGTCGAGCCCTTCGTTATGAATCGTCATTAAGATTTTACAGCTGGTATAAAAATAGGTACCGATACAGCAACTGATTTCAATGATGTTTCTCTTATTTTAATGACGTTACCTCATACAACTCCAAATCAGAAAGAGTTGGGAAGGTTAAAAAAAACTTAACAAAAACTGGTGATTAGCCTGAACTGCTGAAATGCAGGGAAAGATGTTTATTAACAAATGATTTATTCTGTCTGCAATGAAATAAAAGTCAAAGGAAATGTAAGGAACACTGCAGGTTTTTTTTTACTCGTGTTTTCTAATTTGTGCCTGTGTGTGTGTGTGTGCATATGAGTGTAAATAAAGAGTACGTTCTCCTCTGTTATATCAGTTTATTTCTTCTAAAATTAATAAATAATAAGTGTGGTTATATGAGAGTGTGAGTTAAAGCTCATCTAATATCGGATTTACCATCCAAACCCTGCTCCCCTGCCACACTCCACACCAGCAGGTGGAGGTGAAGCGCACTGCTCGAAAACTAACGAGTCACTTCAATGAGTCATCTGAATCGGTTCGGCTCACACAACGAGAGGCGATTCTTTCGGCTCCAGAACGGCTTTTTGTTCTGTTTGTTTACTTTGGAAACGTTTTTAAGCCGAATGCATCAAACGAATGTTTCTGAACCTCCACACAGCTCATTACACCACTTTTAAACATGATATTATTTACTTATACATCTGACACAGCACACCATTCCTCCTACATACAGGTGTGAGTGTGGAGTATGCATGTTCTCCCCATGCCAGTGTGGGTTTCCTACAGGTACTCTTGTTTCCTTCCACATTCCAAAGACGTGTTGGGTCATCTGGCGTCTCTAATGTGTCCCAATACGAGTGAGTGAGTGGGTGAGTGCATGATTGACTGCTGCCCTGTCTAGGTTTGGTTCCTCTGTATTAACCTGAATAAATTCAAGCTGGTTTATTATGGGTTTTCTTTACTGGTTTGACAAAAAAATATAAACAGGAAGTGCTTTAAAGGTAAGTACTAAAACATTATATTGTATTTGTTTATTGATGGGTGACAAGTGGAGCTGTTCAAGTACAGGTTTAATGTTTTCACATTTCTTGGTGAGAGTGAGAAATCTTGTAGCATTATTTAGGATAAGTTGTAAGGGACGGAGGGTTTTGGAGGTGTTGCTCGTTTATAACTGGTATTCTCTATGCAGGCAAACATTTGGTATTACTTAGTATTTTGCCTGAATGGAAAATAAGTCTATCTTTTGCTGTTAAAACATAGCATTTGTGACGGTTATTCTCAGTGAAAATTGTGAAATTTCGTTGTTACTGCTAGCGATAGTGTAACTTCTCTCCTGTGATTTCAGTTAAGTAAGGGTTGGTTTTGTGTCCTCATTTCCCCACCATGTATAGCTAGTAAACTCCAAAGTGTTCATAAAGACTCTTGGAAGCCTCAACTAACTTAACATTTACATTTACAGAATTTAGCAGATGTCCTTATCCAGAGCTACTTACAGAAGTGCTTTGTATTCTTCTCAGTAGACGAAACCACATTTTAGTACAAATAAGCAACAGCTCTAGAACACAATCCAACCAGAACCTGATAGGACCTGATGTGGGTAAATCAACAAAACACACAAGCAAAGGTGTTTTTTTGTTTGTTTGTTTTAATATGCAGTCGTATTTTCAGTCTTAAGTGCTGGGTGAAGAGGTGAGTCTTTAGTCGTGGCTTGAAAACAACCAGTGGAAGTTCATTCCACCACCTGGTGCCAAGACGAAGAAGAGTCTCGATGCTCATCTTCCTTTAATGTAATGTGGAGGATCCAGTCGAGCCAAGCTATGAGGGTACGAGGTGATTTGAGCATGATTTGCTTAGAGCCTTTAGGTAAGATGGTGCTGTTCAATATTTGGCTTTGTAGGCAAGCATCAGGTTTTGAGTCTGATGCTGCAGCTACAGGGAGCCGGTGAAGTGAACGTAGCAGTGGGGTGACATGAAAAAGCTTAGCTAAATTGAAATCCAGATGATCTGCTGCATTCTGAATCAGTTACAGAGGTCTGATTGTACACATTGGAAGACCAGCCACGAGAGCATTGCAGTAATCTAGTTCAGATTCAAAACTTAACTATAAAAACAGCACCTTAGTCAAGTAAGGGACCGAAAGGCCTCAGTGGGCTGATTAAGATTTTGAAATGTTAACCAACAGCATAGTGAAGAAGGAAAACAGTTACAAATGGGAACAGAGGGAATCCTGTAGAGAGTTACAGCAGTCCAAATGAGAAGTAACAAAAGGTATAGACCAAGATCTCAGCTACTTTATGGGATAGAGACGAGCAATATTGTGAAGCTGAAAGAAAAGCAGACCTTGACACAGGACAACAAGATTATGAGCAGTGGCAGAGGAGCTGACAGAGATATCACCGATAGCAAGAACTGGATTAGAACAATCGAAACTCAGAAACTCAGACTTATGTGCTTTGAAGAGCAGAAAGTTTGCACGTAGCCAGGAGTTCAAATCCTGAATGGAGTGAAAATGTGCTGGAGGGTTTGAAGTTAAGATAAACCTGGGTATCATCAGCATAACGTTGGAATTTCAGTCCATGACAATGTATAATGCTGCCGAGATGGAGAATGTAGATGACAGAGAATATAGACAATCCAGGCAAAGAAATCAAGAATAACCCATGAAGATATTTGAGGATCCATACAGAAGAACCAGAGTCACTATCAGATCATACTACTCAGAAATTCTATAAATAAAAGCATGGGATATTGATTTAAATACATAAAACACATAAACACAGTACAACCACTAACAATAACACCAGAACATCACAAATATCCTTCCACAAGAGCATCGGACTAAATAATGCAGATATGCATATTTTTACGTTCATTTTTTTTAGCTATTACTATTAAGACTTTAATTTTGACTAGATCATTCGTTTTTCAATCTGATATATAACATCTAGGCTTATGCAGGGTGTCTTTTTGAGTCTTGTCCTAACAAAGTTTCTTCCTTCATAACATTAAGGGATTTCCTTGCCCACTGTCACCCTTATTTGCTCAAATCTGTAATTGGTACTAGATGGTAGAAGATACGCTAGAAAAATAAAACTGCTTTGAGACAATGCTTCTGTTGTGAAAAGACTATAGAAACATATCTGACTTGACAGGCTCTTATTTTGAACTCCCTTCAACGGCGCTGCAACGCGAGTCGAATCAGGAATCGACTCTATGCTCCCTTCGTCGCGAGCGACACATCACTAAGCACATTAAACGAGCAAAGAAGAAGAAAAATTGACGCTCTGATTTACTCCTGTTTTTTATATCATACATCTGTTTAGATCTGGACCGATAATCAATCATTAAATTGTGTTATTGACCTGTATGAGAGGAGATTCGGTTCCGTAGATCCTGAGGTAAGTGAAAGTGAAGCTGAGCTGCGGCTCCAAAATAATCACAATAATCTCAAGAATCACGGCGTTAGTGCAAATGTTGTGTAACTGTGCTGATTGTCTGCTTCTTTTACTGTTTAATCTGATAGAAATGCAGCGGTAAGGCACCGGGCTGTGTGTTTACATTTCTAAGCAATGCCAGCCATCCTGGTTAAATTAACAAACAATATTATTAAGTTCTAAAGTCATTCAGAAACAACGAAATACAAAGTCAGAAATAGGAAATATGATAAAATCCCTAGCAAGGATTAATTTGGGTATAATGCAATTAATTTAATGCATGTTTAATCTTTTGTGCTTCAAAATTTTCACTCAAAAGTCGAAAATACAAAGGACTTTTATTCAGTCGTTTTATTGGATTACATTTCTAAATGATCAAACCACCCCTCCACACGGGTACTCAGGTTTGAGTCCTGGCACTGCCTCAGGCATCACGTAAATCCTCAATAGGCTGTATCTGAAGGAGGGGGATCATCTCTCTGTGCTGCAACAACGACCCCTACCAGCCCTGAGAAGAAGTGCCATTACATCCACGGTACGCTCAGACCCCCCGCGATCCTGAACAGAAATAGCAAAGTTTAAACGTGAAGCAAAGCTTCCTGCAACAAGCTAAATATACTGCTCAAAAAAATAAAGGGAACACTGAAATAACACATCCTAGATCTGAATGAATGAAATATTCTCATTGAAATCTTTGTTCTGTACAAAGTTGAATGTGCTGACAACAAAATCACACAAAAATCATCAATGGAAATCAAATTCATTAACCAATGGAGGCCTTTATTTGGAGTCACACACAACATTAAAGTGGAAAAACACACTACAGGCTGATCCAACTTTCATGTAATGTCCTTAAAACAAGTCAAAATGCCTGTATGACCTCCCTACAATGCCTGGGCATGCTCTTGATTAGATGGCAGATGGTCTCCTGAGGGATCTCCTCCCAGACTTGGACTAAAGCATCCGCCAACTCCTGGACAGTCTGTGGTGCAACGTGACGTTGGTGGATGGAGCGATACATGATGTCCCAGATGTGCTCAGTCGGATTCAGGACTGGGGAACGGGCGGGCCAGTCCATAGCTTCAATGCATTCATCTTGCAGGAACTGCTGACACACTCCAGCCAACATGAGGTCATCATTGTCTTGCATTAGGAGGAACCAGGGCCAACCGCACCATCATATGTCTCACAAGGGTTTCTGAGGATCACATCTCTGTAACCGTATGGCAGTCAGGCTACCTCTGGCAAGCACATGAGGGCTGTGCCGGCCCTCCAAAGAAATGCCATCCCCAGCACCATTCTGACCCACTGCCAAACCTGGTCAGCTTGAGGTTTTCAGCCCAGATCGCTCTCCACGGCGTTTCCCAGACTCCTGTCACTGCTGTCACGTGCTCAGTGTGACCTGCGTTCGATCTGTGAAGAGCACAGGGCTCCAGTGGCAAATTTGTCAATCCTGGTGGTTCTCTTGAAAAATTCCAAGCGTCCTGCCCGGTTTGGGCTGGATCACAACCCCTATCTGGTGGACGTGGGGCCTGATACCATCCTCATGAGCCAGTTTCTACCGTTTGTGCAACACATGCACAGTTGTGGCCCTGCTGGAGGTCATTTTGCAGGCTCGGCAGTGCTTCTCCTTTCCCCCTTGCAAAAAGGCATAGGTAGCGGTCCGCTGCTGGGTTTGTTGCCCTCCTAACGGCCTCCCTCCACGTCTCCTGGTGTACTGGCCCTGCTCCTGTGTAGCGCCTCCAGCCCTGACACTACGCTGACAGACACAGCAACTTTCTTGCCACAGCTCGAATGATGTGCAATCATGGATTGAGCTCACTACCTGACACTGTGTGGGTTGTAGAGTTTCTTCTCATGCTACCACAAGTGTGAAAGCCACCACCAACATTCAAAAGTGACCAAAACATCAGCACAGAGAGCATAGGTACAGAAGTGGTCTGTGGTCCCCACCTGCAGAACCACTCCTTTATTGAGTGTGTCTTGCAAGTGCCAATATTTTTCCGACCTGTTGTCTATCCCTTGGCACAACCAGCATGTGAAATTGATTGGGTCAATCCTGGTTGCTTCCTACAGTGGGACAGTTTTGATTTCACACAAGTTTGATTTAACTTGGAGTTATATTGTGTTGTTTAAGTGTTCCCTTTTATTTTTTTTGAGCAGTGTATATTTAAACTAAGTCCAAAGTCAAGTCAATCTATTTATATAGCGCTTTTTACAATGTAGCATTGTCCAAAGCAACTTACAATTAGTAGATTATCTCCTAATTCTACATCCAATCCCAAATTGAGCAAGTCGACTAGGGTGACATTGGCAAGTAAAACTCCTCGAAGTGTTATGAGGAAGAAACTTGGGAGGACCAAGACTCAAAAAGGGACCCAACCTCCTCTGGGCGGCGTAGATATAAATCTCAGAATGAAACTAAAGTCCTGGAGTCATAGTTCAACTAAAATGTGAATATGCACATCCGGCAATTAGGAGTCCGATACAACAGTCCACTCTAAGGCCATCCTGATCCTAAGCAGTAAAGTCCCTTGGTGGGCACTTTCGAACCCCACCAACCAGAGGAGGGAGAGAGTTACTGCCCTCCGCTGTGGCCTGGGTATGGTGGGGCTGGAGCTGATGATGGAAGTCAGCCTTAGTGAAGCTGCAGCAGCAGCGGATTGAACATCATGTGTGGGGGCAGGAACTGGTACAGGAACACAGCTGAGAGAGAAAACAGGAAATGTAATTAGTTATTAATTAAAGAACAGTGTCTATTACCATCACGATGCCATGTGGTAGCATGAGACCCACCTCGGCAGCATTAGCTAGAGCACATAGCTAGAAAGAAGGAGAACTGGTAGGTAACAACAGCCAATAGGGATCAACATGAGACATCGGCAACCCCACGTCTCTGATCACCCATACAGACCTTGACTATACCCCCATCTCTGCCCTTAGTCAGGCAAGGATGCCACGAGTCAGATCAAGAATGACCAAAAGCCCAATTCAGCCAGGCCGCCCACTCGACCCTCCCCGCTAACGGAACAAGGCCAGGCAGGCCAATAGGAACTCCAGACTCCGACTCAGTGACTCAAGCCATCCTGTCTAGATTCAGTCTAACGCCACTTAGGGAGTTTTTTCCTTGCCACTGCCACTGCTGCCCTAGACGTGCTCAATTTGGGTTGGACGTAGATATTAGGAGATAACCTAAACCTTGTAAAGTTGCTTGAGACAATGCTCCTTGTAAAAAAAAGCGCTATATAAATAAATCTGACTTGACTTGAATTCGGAATTTAACTGGTAACCAGTGGCAGTGATGATATAACATGACTGATAATGATAAAATTTTCTAGTTCGAGTTGCACTCGGGCGGTTTTTTTATTTAAAACTTTAATTTATAGAGTTACTAGATCATCCATTAAGTAAAGGCGTTACAGTAATCCAACGGAGGTTATAACACATGAACCCGTTTCTCTGCATCATAAAAGAGAGGATATTTTTCGAAGTTTAGCGATATTACGTAAATTGAAAGAAAGCAATTTGATGGAGTGCGCTATGTTGCGCATCAAAAGGAGAGATCTGAAATCAAATGTGACCCCTAAGTTCTTTAACCGATGGAACTGAGCATACTGAAACAGCCATCTAGATTTAGGATTAGCCAACCTGTCTCTCACCCTTGGTCCCACTATCGAACCTCAGTTTTATCCTGATTTAAGTAAGAAAATTAAATAACATCCGTTCTTTTATTTTCCTTTAACACTCAATCCTCAATTTGTTGATTGTTAAGGCGGTCAATTTGGTTTGACTGACCATTACACTGTGTATCATCTTCATAGCATGGAAATAATCAATGTTTTACTAATAACTGAAGCCTAGTGGCAGCCATGTATAGAGAGAATAAAAGTGGGCCAAGCACTGAACCCTGAAGCACACCATACCTTCATTTTTGAGGGCTTAAGAACCTTAGATTATTTATATGAACAAACTGGTACCGGTTGGTTTAAGTAGAATTTAAACCAGAAAGTGCCATCCCTTAATACTACAGTATTTTTCTAGTCCTGTTTAGTCAAATCATGATCTAATCGTGTCAAATGCTGCACTTAAATCTAACATAACAAAAAAGAAACACATCCCTTATCTGAGGACATTAACAAGTCTTCAGAACCAATATAATGTTGTGCTTAACTCACCCGGATACGATTGCCTCCTGATAGGGTCAAATGCATTAGGGAAAAAAGGCCTACACCATGGTTAATGACCACACCCGTACCTTAAAGCAAAGAACCCGCATTTACATTTATAACATTAACATTTACACTTAACATTTATAGCATTTAACATACACCATAATCCAGACGACTTACAATGGTACAGTCCTTAACAATCCAAGCAATTGTGGGTTTAGGGCCTTGCTCAAGGACCCAACATTGGCAACTTGGCAGATGTGGGATTTGAACCCTATTCTTCTGGTCCAGTACCTTATCCGTAGCTAACCACATTCCCACGTAACCCAGATTTACAACCAAGATGATTGTGCTCCGTAGGTGTATTTACATTTTAAGCCTGGTAGGTTTTTAATACACGCAGCTGGAGTAGCAGATGCTTGGTGTGCTTGGGTGTGACAACGAAGGAAGGATTTTATTTATTAGATATACTCCAATACTAACAGAACAGAAATCAATCACTTTGCAGGAAACAATTCAAGGTTATCTAATTGATCCAAATGTTAAGATTAAAGATCTAAGTATGATTAAGCGGTGGGTGGATCACATTCTGAAGACGTAACCCTTGGATTCCTAAAGACTCAAAAGCATTTTTAAGTGAACATTAAAATCACTAAAACAATTCTGAATAAGGACCTGGAGGGCCGTAATAGTTGATAAGCTGGGAAAGAGTGTGGTTTTGACTTCCATAATGATGGATCATGTCACATTAAGAATCAGTATTTCAAAAAGAATTAGCCGTTAATGGTAACTTTAGTTGGAACAACCTACTCTTTTTGTCAAAAATTGTGGCACGCCTCCCCCCCACTCATTAGGATGAGTGCGATGAGCATGACTGTTCCAGGAGGTGGGCTTTCATTTAGAAAAATACCCACTTGCTATACGTGGGAAATAAGTATTTGATAACTGCCGATTTTGCAGGTTTTCCCACCTACAAAGAAAAGAGAGGTCTGTAATTTTTACGTGGTAACACAACTGAGAGACAGACTCTAAAAAAAAATCTATAAAATCACATTAGATGATTTTTAAAATTAATTTGCATTTTATTGCATTAAATAAGTTATTTGATACAACAGAAAAACGAACTTAATTTTTCTACAGAAACCTTTGTTTGCAGTTACAGAGGTCAGACTTTCCTGTAGTTCTTGACCAAGTTGGCACAACACCTGCAGCCCCCAGATTTAGGCCCCCACCCTCCATACAGATCTCTCCAGATCTTTCAAGTTTGGGGCTGTCGCTGGGCAACATTGATTTCAGCTCCCCTCCAAAAGACTTTCTTATTGGGGTTTCAGGTCTGGATACTGACTAGGCCACTCCAGGAGCTTGCTATGCTTCTTGTGGCGCCCTCCTTAAGTTCCCCTGGCGGTGGGTTTTTCGGGTCATTTGTCCCATGCTGGAAAAACCCATCCACGATCTTCAATGCTCCTCCCACTGATGGAAGAGGTTTGTTGGCCAAATCTCGAGAATACATGACCCCGTCCTCCTCCCTTCAGTACGGTGCAGTCCCTCCCTGTCGCCCTTTGCAGAAACAAGCGTCCCAAAGTAATGGAATGTTTCCACCCACGGCTTCACTGTTCTTGGGGTTGTTACTCATCCTTCTTGTTTCTTCAACACGACGAGTGGAGTTTGATACCAAAAGGCTCGATTTTTCATTCATCTGACACGTGACTTTCTCTCATGCTTCCTCAGGATCATCCAGATGGTCATTGGGTAACTTCAAACGGGGCCCTGGTGGGCTGTGCGGGCATAGCAAGGGGAACCTTGCGTGCTTCGGCAAAGTTTGATTAACCATGGCGGCGTAGTGTTTTTACTAACAGCAATCTGTTAACTGTGGTCCCAGCTCTCTTCGGCATTGGCCATGTCCCCCGTGTAGTTTCTGGGCTGATTCCTTTTCTCAGATCGTCCTTACCACCCCATGAAGGTTGAATCTTGCACAGAGTTCCCAGCCCGAGAAGACTGACATTCTCTTTGTGTTTTCTTCCATTTTCTAATATTGCACCAACAGTTTGGTGTGCTCCTCCCAAGCGCTTGCCTATCGTCCTGAGCCCATCCCAGCTTCTGGCAGGGCTAACAATGTTTGTCCCTGGGTGTCCTTTGAACATCTTTTGGTCTGGCAATGGTTGGAGAGGTGAGTGTGATTGATTGAGTTGGTGACAGGTGTCTTTTATACGAGGTAACGAGTTCATACATCAGGTGGCAATTAATCCAGGTCAATGAGTGCGTATAGGAGGGCTTCTTAAAGAAAAACTAAAAGGTTCTGTGAGAGCCAGAATCTTTGCTGGTTGGTAGAATCAAATACTTATTTCTGCAGTAAAATGCAATTTAATTACTTAGAAATCATACAATGTGAGTATCTGTATTTTTCTTAGATTTCTGTCTCTCACAGTTGAAGTCTCCTACGATAACAGTTACACATCTCTGCATTCTTTGTACGTGGGAAAACCTGCACACGGCAGGGTAATCAAATACGTATTTTTGCCACGTAAACAAACCGGCACTCAGGTGGAACAGTGACCAGTTCACATGCCTACCATTTGTGGCTCACCTTCCAGTCATGTCGGAATTATACAGCACAATTGGGCTCTGTCTGAGAACTAGAACTGCAAGTTTTGGTGGAACCTTTGCTCTTGTAATGGATCCCTCTAGGACTTAGAACTGGCACTGGTACCTTTAGTACCGGACCCTAAAATCCTTGGTAACTGGAACTGGTAGCTTCAAGTACTGGAATTTGTGTCCTTTTGGTACTGTAATGGGATATATCGATTCCTAAAACTAGAACCTTTGCTGCTACAACTTGAGATTGTTACTTTCTTGGTACTGAAAATGGATGCAACCTTCGTTTTTGCTTCTAAAACTGCACTGTGCTGCTTGAAATAAAAGTTTTACTACTAGAACTGGAGTCTTTGCTATGTAATTGGGGACAATGGAACTAGAACTGGTACGAGTACCTTTAGTACTTGAACTGGTAGCTTTTGGTATTGGATTTAGTGTGTTTACTGGTACTGTAAATGAAGTATTGGTACTGAAACCAGAACCTTTGCTGCTAAAACTGGAAATACTGGTATTGAAACTCTTGGTACTGAAAATGGAAAGTTTGTTACTGGAACTGTGATCTGGATATTTGAGAACTTGCCATTGGAACTGGTTATTTTTCACACCTTTGCACTGTTTGCTTTTGACATTGGAATTAACATCTTTGTTCATTCTAGAAGGTGGTACTGAAATTGGTACCTTTGGTACTGAACTAGTTTTAGAGGAACATTTGGGTACTCTGGTACTAAAACTAGCACTGGTACTGTTAGTATAGAATCTAGACGGACCTAGAATCTTTGCTATTGGAACTGGCAACTTTAGGTACTGGAATTAGTTTCCTTATTGGTTCTGTAAATAGACACATGGGTGCTGAAACTAGAACCTTGGTGCCTTTGGTACTGAAACTGGTACTTTTAGTCCTGGAGCTGGATAATTTTATCCTGATTTGGGTAGTTTTGTACTAAACTGTTAGTTTTTCGGGATCTGGAATTAGTATGCATGTTGGTACTGGAACCTTTGGATCTGTGTGGTACTGTGGCACCGAATCTGGAACCTTTTGTAGTGTAACAGGTAGATTTTGGTAATGATACAAGTGTCCTTGTTGGTAGTTTAAATGGGAAAGTTGTTGGAGGAACTAGAACCTGGAGCTGGCATGAACTGGAACTGGTTTGCTTTCTGCACAGCTTCAGAGGTTGGGGTTTGATTCTGTGTGGAGTTTGCATGTTCTATACATGACTGTGTGGGTTTCCTCTGAAAAAGAGTTCCAAAATATATGTGTTAGTTTAATTGGTGTCTCTAAAGTTCCTCTACATTACCTTACTTAAGTAAAATATTTTTCGCTGTAACTGTATTTTTACTTTTACCTTAACCATTTTACTCTCACGTGGCTTTTGTTGTTGGTCTTACCATCTTTTATTTATACTAAAACTGGAACCTTTGCTTCTGGAGCTGGTGTAATTTGGCACTGGAACTGGATCTTCAGCCTGAGTCAGATTATGGGACCGGATTCATGAAAGTGTCTTAAGAAAGAAAATCTTCTTAAATGTGTGAAAATTTATATTCTTCAAATAATTTCTTAAGACGCATCTTATTTTTTCTGAACTCTTTTCTTAAGAACAATTCTTAAGAACAAGTGGCATTCTTAAAAATATACTTTAATGTTTTCTTTAAACAGTTTTTCCATTGCATGCTTTGGAAATGTATTTTCCAGTGAGGATTGTTTTTCCTTCCATCATCACCACTATTTCTTTTTTGGCAAAATTTTTTGAACTCTTGGTTTGATGTTTTTCCTCTGAGCAGATTAAACTAAGTTACGGAAATAACGATAAATACAAATTTAAAATGTGTTTCACATCATAAGCTCTAAAACACAACGTACAATATGTAAGAAAACATCGAAGATTTTCTTAAGATAATTTTTGAGAACTTCTTTACCTTTCTCGTATTTTTTTTAGGAATTGCATTAAGAATATGCTTATGAACCTGATCACTGATTAATACTCTCTACATCTTGTTTCTTTTTGAACTTTTGGTTTTTATTTCAGGAGGATTACACTGAGCTAATCATCCCGTTAGACTTCCCCAGACGAAGTGAATGAACAGACGTGAATAAGCTGGAGGATCTCTGAGGAGACACCATGAACCCAAGCGTGAAAATGGTGACGGTCCTCAGGCCTCTGTTTTGGGACTCCCGGTGTAATTCAGAGTTTTGTTTTTATATGTGTGTGTATTGTCTGTGGGACCTTTAGGAGGAAGAGGCGGAGCATCTGATCAGTTCAAACCCTGAGAACGAGCTCTACAGCAGCCTGAACATCATCTGTGTTAAAGAGGAAAAGCCTGAGGATGAAGATTACCTCTGTAAGAGTCACAGAGTCGTAACATCACCAGCTAGTAATGAGTTACAGTTTTACCTTACAGCCATAAATATTGGGACAGTTAATGATCCTCAGTTGTATTTATCTAGGCATCAAAATGAGCTTTCACCATTAATATCTGGATAACTTATGAAACTTTGCCATAAATATATGGACAGGTGAATGTTTTTTTTTTTATATCTTACCATCACCTTAGCAACCGCATAGCACCAGCCTAGCAACCACACTGCAGTCATTTAGCAACAGCCTGTCAACCACCTAGCAACCACCTAGCAACCACATAGCAACCACTTAGCAACCACTTAGCAGCCATATAGCAACATTCTAGCAACAGGGTAGCAACCACTTAGCAACCATTTAGCAACCACATAGCAGCCACATAGGAGCAGCCTAGCAACCATGTAGCAACCAATTAGCAGTCATTTGGCAACAGCCTAGCAACTACTTAGCAACCACATAGCAACAGCCTAGCAACCACATTGCAATCATTTGGCAACAGTCTAGCAACTACTTAGCACCCATTTAGCAACAGCGTGTCAGCCACCTAGTAACCACTTAGCTATCATGTAGCAACCAAATAGCAACAGCCTAGCAACCATTTAGAAGTTTCATAGAGCCATAAATATTGGGAAGGGAAAATGATCATTAGCCATAAATGTCGAGGCATCTAAATGAGCTTTAGTCAGATCTATTGGACTCCCATCACAGCTATCAACAACCTAGCAACCACCTAGCAATTATTAGCCAGCTTTGATAAGACAAATTATTATTAAGTTTGTTCACAAGCCTCCCCAATCTAGTCTCTCACTGGTTTGCTCGATCTGAATCTGTGCAGACTGTGAGCTTTGTAAATCCTTCTTCTTCAACAAGTGTGAGGCTCACGGTCCGGCTCTCTTCATCCCCGACACCCCCGTCCCCATGGGGGTGAGCGAGCGAGCCAGACGCACCCTTCCCCCCGGGCTAGAGGTTCTGCAGTCGCCTATTCCTAATGCAGGTCTGGGAGTGTTTAATACGGGG